>FTPT01000001.1:0-82826 GCA_900156845.1 Coprinopsis strossmayeri
CGTTCCGATTGGGAACCTTGCACGTTGTCTCGCAAGGTAATCGACGCGTTTAAAATGCAGAATACGTAGGAGACTCGGAGCACACCGAGCGTTTAGATGTTCACTAAACTCGAGGACGTAGCTCAGTAATCTCTGAATAGGTCAATCAGATCTGAGACGAGGGTTAACGAGTACAACTGGTGGCTACAAAGTGCCAGAATCATCTCACGTCAATTCGCACGACGTTAATCGTGAGATCCTCCACTACCCGTAATACGGGAGTTAAGATTCAAGCGTACACGCGCCGCCAACCTCGATTCTCGAAGGAGATTCTCACTCAAGACTCAGGGACATGGAACAGATGACGCAGGACCACGAAGTCCGATGGAATAAGGATCGACTTGAACCGAATTAGAACGAAATGGATTAAATTCGTAACATAACAGAAAGAGTACAATATACAATGAAATACGAAGGTGCTAAAAATACATAACAGACGCGACAACGAAAAACGCGACTGGGTGATAAGCGCGCATCACAAGCGCCAGTGGATTGTCTCCAGGACAATCAGAAGACTGAGACGCCTTCTTAGTAGCGTCCCCTCCGAGGGAACATCTCGGAGACGGTTCTGGGCGAGGGTGGGTTCCAAAAAATAGGATCTCTCTGACAATTAATGAATTGGCACAGAATAGGGTTGGTCAGCGCGGTAGGGAGTTTTGTGGGCGCGGGAGGGAGAACGGGTGAAGGAGAATCCGGTTTATCCCTAGTCGAAAGCGCGACATGGGCTTTCCACTCTTTCATCCGAATCTCCTGCCACTCTTTTATTTGTGCGCCCTCCCGTTCTTTTACTCGCGCTGCCTCCCACTCAGTTTGTATTTGCGATGCCTCAGCTGAGACTACATCCCCCTCAGCCTCAGGCTCTGACTTATCTGACTCGGCGTACACCTCGCTAACGAGTCCATCTAATTCATTTTCGACTTCATCTGATTTGATTAACGTGGTAGCAATGGACGTGGCATTGGAGAATGAGGTGTCGAATGAAGTAGGGATGCTCTCGGATGAACTCGACGAGGAAGTACCCGTAGATGAAATTAAAGAGGGGGTGGAAAAAAGAGAAGAAGAGGCCGACGACGAAAGATATATGTCGTCTGAGCTAGTCGAGGACACAGGAGAGACGCGGCCTATAGGAGCGATATAAGAAAGTATACCGCTCCTGGAGAAGGATTCCAGCTCCTCCTCGGTGTATCCGGTGCCTGAAGAGATAGAGAGTTAGATCGCGAGACTAACTACATTGTTTGACACGGTTACTTACGTTTCACCTCCTCTTTCTGCGTCCCCGCAGAAGCGGAATATTCGACAGGTGCAGACTCTACATCAATAGGGCTGGATGAGGAGGAAGAGGAAACCCGACTCGAAGGAGCAATACAATCTAGGATACTGCTCCTCGCGAAGGACTCCAATTCCTCATGAGTATATCTGATGACTAGATAGATAGGTGGATTAAATCACCAAAAGGATGGACAGTATGAGACGGGGACTTACGTTTCACGACCTTATCTTCTTGTGCAGTATCAGAGATGGGGTCTTCGACTGTAGGCGGAGGCTCTACATGAACAGACAAATCTTAAATAAGTGTTTTAGTCTTCGTAGTTCGAGAATTAAAAGAGACAAGATAATTTACCGCCATCGTCCGAGTCGTCTGAGTCGTCTGTTAGCTCGTCTCGAGTGATCTCCAGTATATCGCCCTTCTCATCCTCGTCCTTCTCGATAATGGGTGAGAGTGGAGTGACTCGACTACACAAACGGGTTCGATATGGCTTAGCCGTCAACCCACTTAGGTTCATGGACGAGGAGGAGGAGGGGATTGAACTCGACAAGAGTCCAGAAGCGACAAGCCCGACGTCCACACATTCCGCAACTACCTCAATTGCATACGTTTCAGAAGCCTCTATCTCAATCTCCTCCTGCTCAATGATAGGAGAGAGTGGTGTCACCCGGCTAAGCCGGGTTCGAGAAGTTTTAGGAGTCAAGCCACTCATGTTCATGGACGAACGGGATGAAGGAATCGAAGTCAAAGAGACTTCGGAGGTGGTATTGGCACGGAAGAATGAAGAATTGTTCCATTTACCGCCGATACTTCGGCCCTTGGAGGCCTTACGTTGGAGAGTAGAGGGGAGGGAAGGCATTATGATTATCAGAGGGCAAAAATTTGACAAAGATGCGTAGGATGAGAGCACGATGCGACGATAAAAGTCTTTGAGACGATCAACGTCTGAAGGATTGGGAACAAAAAAGGTTGGTGGTTAAGAAAGAGTTGTGAGACAACAGCGACGATGAGGGTAGAGACGATCAACGTCAATAAGAGTAGGCTCTAGTCAAAGCTATGCGATAAATAAACATTAGAAGACATTCACGAGCTAAGAAAACAGGAAACAAACCAAGTAGACGATCAACGTCTATAGAGGAACGAAGTGGGTGATGATAATGCGAAGACTGGCGGGGAATTTTTGGGGAGCCCAAATCTCGAGGGAGGCCCTAGCTATATAGACAAATTTGTCTCAAAAGTCACGTTGAGTGGGTGAAACTGAATCGAAAATAGGAGACAGGCGGTCCGAAACAAAATAAGGGGGTGCGTCAGGTGAGACCGAAATGAGGGGTGAGACAAAAGGGAGGGGCGTGGAATGAGAGCACAAAAAGGGGGCGAACGGCAATAGAAGGGGAAAATGAGAGGTAACCCAGTGAGGATATGGTAGAGAACATACCTAAACGCCCAGTGACAAACAACAGTTGGTGACGAGAGGGGAAATCGAAGAGACAAAAACCGGTTTAGTCACGACAAGCGTTAAGTGGGTGTGGTAGGTAGCAGTTAGACGACGTGCAACGTCAAAGAGAAATTGTCGAAAGTGTTATAAACTATGATGAAGTCAGGCATGAGGGTGCTGCGAGGAAACCACACGAAACGCACCAAAAGACGATCAACGCCGTGAGAGCAGTGAGGTAGGTGATGATGGTGCGAAGGCTGGCGCAGAATTTTTTGGGACCTCAAATCTTGAGAGAGGGCCTAGCTATATAGACAAATCCGTCTTGGCAAAGTCACGTTTAGCAGGTGAAACTCGGGTGACCGTCTAAATCGAAATAGGGGACGTAGCAGTCCGAAACGCAATAAGGGTCATGCCAGGCGAAAGCGAAATGAGAGGCAAGACAGGGGAGAGCGAAGAGAGGGGTGTCATGGGTGAATCAGAAACCGAAACATGAAAGGGGAGAATAAGGGAATAACAAGATGGATGAGAGGGGGAATAATAGTGATTAGCCAGACAAAACATACCTAGACGCTCAGCGACTTGAAGGGTTTAGCAGAGAATTCGATGCCGAAAACGTGAAAACTGAATTGAGCCGGCGAAAGGTGGTTTTGTATTCAATCCGGAGGTATTAAACGCGACGATGAGCAAAAAAGCGACGTTCAACGCCGATAGAAGTTATATTGGTCATTACAAAGTCAGCGGCGATATTCAGCAACGAAATAGACGCAAAACTCACCAAAGGACGATCAACGTCTAGAGCGGAAACGGCGGGTGGTGATGGATCAGAGGTTCGCGTCGAAATTTTTGGGACCCAAAATTCCAAGGGAGGCCCTAGCTATATAGATAAATTTGACCCAAAAGTCACGTTCCGTTTCGCATTTAGAAATGGCCTGAGGTCAGAAAAGGGGCACCACAGGCAGGATCAAAATGGCGTCGCGGAAGTCCAGTAGAAATCTGCGTCGCGACTTGCGCGGTCGACGCCTTGACATCAGCCTTATCGTCGGTGGAAGCGGTGTGAAAAGAGTCGTTGCATGACAGGAAGATTTGCGAGATAGAATACAACCAGAAAAAAGAGAGTAGTACATGGCCATTCGGTTAAGCGGGGCCGGCGGGAGACACGGTGGTGGTTCAGAGACAAATCGAACAACCTTGGGTTGGACTTGGTCCATATCTATGGTTCTAGAGACATTGCTAATGCAAATCAAGGCAGTAAACATGGTAACAAGGATCATAGGAGCAGCGGGGAGGCTATGATCAATAGCACTGTCGAGCAGAATGACGAAGCGACCGGAGTCCATCCAATGCGCAAGTGGATCAAGTGTGTCGTAAGACTCCAAAACGATGGCAGAAGTATCCAGAAGTACACCAGAGGAAGTATATTCCTTAACCCCAGCGCATGTACGGAGAGAGGCGTATTCGAGGACCTCTAGGTCCTCTCATTGTTCGATGGCGAGGTGCTTCGAGCTGAAGCCTCGAAGAGCTAGAGAATGTAAGGTGATTGACGGAAGCGCGGCCTCAGGTGAACAAAGGTAGACAGTAATGGGCATTTTTGAAGGCAAGGTAGGCCGATAAATAATCAAGCGGCACGAGAGAAATCGTCTTTCCTGGAGAATATTCCAAGCACCCAGAGTGCAGAAGACAAAGATATGAGGGCCAAGCACGATCTTTCGAGCGTCAGACTCTACATCCCCAAGTATGCCCTTGGGCTTATCTATCGTGCAAACGGTCTCTGGTGTCGGTGGAGGTGGTGGTCGGAACGAAACACTGGGTGGTCCGTTCAAGTCCGTGCGTACTTAGATCAAAGGACGGGAATTGCCGGGATAGCCTACAAATGCCGGCGATGCCGGCTGCCGTCAGCTTCTGTCCTCGAGGTCGGGTTTGGGTCGGGTTTCATGAAATAGGGCAGGAATTGAACTTTAAGCTGTATTCTATATATTGTAGCCTGGACTCTCAGGAAAAGAAGAGTTTCACAGTTCAAAAATTCAATACTGCAGCATCGGCATTCAATTCGGCATCATCACAGTTTGCGTGCCGATCCTACCGTCTGTTTCTGCTCGAAGTTCTCGAGGTTAGGTTCCTCTGGGTTCATCTAGCATTCGTGCTATCAATGCTCCCATATTCTATGTACATAATCTATATCCTTCCCTGGATTTTATACCACTTCGCCCTCCTCGCCCCTTCCATCGTTTCACTTCTATAAGCAATTTGAGATAATTCAGAACGTGATAAGAGGTACAGCTGGCCTATATTATCTTGGAATACAGCTCCTTGTCCACCTTCAGTCCTTTCCCCTCGCACTTCCGCCTTGAAAATTCACACCCCCTTCGTCTCTTTAACCTTATCCCCCTCTGAACCCGAATCGTGCCCTCGCCTTCGTTTAAACGGCGGCAACCTGCATATCTTGCGGAACGCTTTCTCTCTTCCTGGGCCGTACGGTACGCACTCGTACTGACTTGGGCATTCTGGGTATCCGACAAATTGGCATTGCAATATAATATTGCCGAGCGATTTTTTGGATTTACGTGTCGTTAGGATGATCGATGTCCGATGTAGACATGATAGATAAGATAGCAGACTGGCTTAATGAACTTTCATTTGGAGATGTGAACTTGAACGAACCGTTGTAAAAGACTGATTGAGCTTTTGGGGGACAGAAACATAGTGGGTTGGCGGTTACATTGCAGATGTGGATGCGCCGGGTTATTGAGTTCTCGATGCGGGAGCGTGGGGGGACTGTAGCGCCCACTTGAAGGTTGGATGATGAGGTAGCGAGGAAGGAGAGGAATGTGAGCACTGAGGCCACGAGGGTGAAGGTGAGGGGGCTGAATCGGAGGCGCATGTAGTATGTATCAGTACTCAATCGGGATTGGAGTGGATGCTATACTAATATGTATATACCTCGGGGTTGGACGTAGCCGTGTACCGTATACTCATCAGACGAGATTAAATACCTTGGTCTGTGCGTTGTCTCAGCCACGGGAATTATTGTGCATTGGGGAAGGAAGGAAGGTGAAAGGGCTTAACATCTGATGTGTTTGAGAGTTTGATTGGGTATATAGCTTATTCGACTGGTGTTTACCGCTCACTATTCTAGATATTACATACGGGTTGGTATACTACGCTACAATAGTCAATTATCCGTCTAGCCAAGAGATTAGGAGCGAATAGTCCTTAGGAAGCTACAAAGTTCCTAGCAGCTTCCAGTCCCTGCTTCAACAGCTCCAAGTCCCGAAGCCCAGCGACGCGCTCAGCCTCAACACCAGCTAGCGTGTTCTCCCACCACCTGTCCTCTTTCCACCCTCCCGTCATAAACTTGAAGAATTTCTTATTACTCCCACCATACTTCGGTAAGAACAGCTTCTTCACGTGTTCCCAATGGGGAGGGGGGTTCGTGCGCGAGCATGCCAGAACGCTGTTGGGAGTAGAGGCTGGTAGCGATGCCGGGGAGACATTCGAAAGAGCGCAGAGACCGTTTGAAGCGAAGACAATCTCCGGGGGTACAGTGATTCTACCTGCTTTGAAACAAAGTTGGACGATGGAGACTGCGTGCACGATTGCTCCGTCTGGTTCGGTCAAGACCGTTGTGCGGGATCGAGTGGATGACGACGAAGCGTCGGAGGGTTTGGGATGTTTGTGACTTTTAGACTTCGTCACGTATTTGGAGACGACGTAGAGCTGGTGTCCACACACGAGTTGAAGCGATTGAATGCGAACTAGGACAGAAGGAAGCGTACCCATTTCTGATCCCATGCAGCGATAACGGAACGGATTTCGAATTTCGCCATTGGGGGTATTTCTTTGATGAAATTGAAATGGGTAGCTATGTCATGAATTGAGATTGTAGTTGTCGAAAGGAAGAGAATGTACAACGAACCCCCGATAACCATCACTCCTCCTGTACGCCATAATAGAGGGAACAGCGTTACCGCGTTCTCCATGTTCGAGCCGTCCAAGACTTTAGCATAGCTCGAATTGCTAAGGTGGAGATTGAAATCACATTCATCGAGGGCTGAATCTCAATCGTTAGCCACAGCCAAGGGACGCACGGTATACTGAACACGAGTTACTGGATTAAGACTTACTCGCTCGGGCGTGGTAGACGTTTTTGTAGTCGAACGGGTTGACCCCGACCAATGGAACGCTGTCTATCCAACGTTCTTCCAAGTTGTTTCGGAGGGCCTTGGGGATTGGAAGGAGTGTAATACGCGTGATGTGGTAACGTAGTAGGAACCGTATGAATGAGCGGAGGACTCGGGCTGTGGTTTGTGATGTGTATATTCGCGATAAGGGGTGAATGTTTATTTCATACAAGGTCAGGGTCCTCTGCTCATGTAAGAAAAGGAAAGAGGGAGACTTACCGGTACCCACGAGAGGGAACGACTTGATATTAATCAGCAGAAGTACGCCTAATGCCCATTTCAGAC
This sequence comes from Coprinopsis strossmayeri, assembly GCA_900156845.1. NCBI lineage: Eukaryota > Fungi > Basidiomycota > Agaricomycetes > Agaricales > Psathyrellaceae > Coprinopsis > Coprinopsis strossmayeri. Next base: position 7,205 of record FTPT01000001.1, read on the forward strand.
CGGCTGGAAGGCGTATCTTGGAGAGAAGGACGAGCGGGCGCGACGAGAGTGCCTGCTTTAGTGCAATCGCGCTTGTCTGTGCTGTCTCGGAAACGAATAAAGGACCCATCGGGGAGCTCTGGAGATGGGTAACAGGAGAGACGTGTAGGGTCCGATATGTAGTAGCCGTCATTTACTCGGGACTGTTATGTTACAGCGTAAGCTTTATCACGCGCAATTGGAATTTGATTGGATGCTGCGATACCATTGGATTGCACGAAGGCGGTATGTATACTCATTAGGCCAAGATGATCCGTCGGGTCAAAGGGTGATCTCGGTACATGTATGTACCCCGTTAGGACGCTACCACGTTCCTAGCAGCTTCTAACCCTTCCCTCAACAAATCTAATTCCTTAAGCGCAGCAACGCGCTGGTCCTCAACACCACTCAACGCGTTCTCCCACCATTTATCTTCTTGCCACCCTCCCGCCATAAAGTTGAAGAATTTCTTGTTGCCTCCACCGTATTTTGGCAGGAAGGTCTTCTTGACATCTTGCCAATGCGGAGGGGGGTTCTTGCGGGAGTAAGGCCTCAAGGGTGCGGCAGGTAACGAGACACCCGAATCGTTCGAGACACTGGACACAGCTGGAGGAGGGGCGGAGAGACCGTTGCAAGCCAGGATAACGTCGACTGGGATTGTTCTTCTACCGGCTTTGAAACAGAGTTGGACGATAGCGATTGTGTGGACGACTGCTCCGTCTGGCTCGGTTAGGGTGCGAGAATTGGTTGAGGATGAGGAGGCAGCTGGGCTGGAGGGCTTCAGACGTTTCGGTCCCTTGGGCTTCGTTACGAATTTGGAGACGAGGTAGAGCTGGTATAGACATAGAATTAGATATTAAATTCGAAGTAAGAAATGTGAAGGGAAAGGAGGATACGCACCCATTTGCGATCCCAGGCGCCGATATAGGAGCGGATTTCGAATTTACTCATTGGAGGGATTTCTTTGATGAAATTGAAATGGGAGGCTGTGGTGAAGAGAAGTTTGGAATTATAGCTCAAGAGAAAGAACATGCACGTACCTCCGAGACCCATCGCCCCTCCTGCACGCCAGAACAGTGGGAAGAGCGATACCACGCATTCGAGGTTCGAGGCATCCAAGACCTTAGCGTAGCTCGAGTTGCTCAAGTGGAGGTTGAAATCACATTCATCGATAGCTGTATCGTCAACGTTAGCCACAGACAAGAGACGTGTTATTGAGCTTGAACAGTTACTAGCTTAAGACTTACTCGCTCGGGTGTGGTAGACGTTTCGATAATCGAATGGGTTCAGTCCGACCTTCGGGATAGTGCTTATCCAACGTTCTTCTAAGTTATTTCGGAGGGATTTGGGGATGGGAAGGGCGGTAAGACGCGTTATGTGATAGCGGAGGACAAAGCGGAGGAGCGAACGGAGTACTCGGACTGGACATGGTGTTATGCACGTGTTTGAAGGGTTCAACGTTTAATTCATACACGGTTAGAACTCTCTGCTCCAGTAAGAAGAAACGGTGACTCACAAGTACATACAAGAGGCCAGGACTTGATATTGATTAAAAGCAGCAACCCCAACGCCCATTTCAAACCGGCTGTAAGACGTATTTTAGAGAGGAGAACGAGTGGGCGCGACGAGAGTGCCAGCTTGAGTGCGATTGCACTTGCCTGTGCGGTCTCGGAAACGGATAACGGACCCATCGCAAGACTCTATCGATGGGTAATGGTAGACCGTGGAGGAGAAGGTGTAAGCCTCGCCGACCTCGGACAATGTGAATTTAGAATACCTTGGGGATGTGGGGAACCATCGGCATCTCTACTCGGGACTGTTACTTATCACGCGCATTTGGAGGTTGATTGGATGCCGTGATACCCCTATACCTGTAGTCTATGGGTACCACGAAGGCCCCACTCGTAAGTGCGAGATTAGATACTTTCAAAAGACGAAGCGCCAAACCAATTAGGGGGATCGCATCTGATGCGGATGATCAGTGGTCGTACGTGCTGGGCGCTTGGGACCAAAGCATCTTTATACCTTCCAGATACACAATAAAATGTAAACCAAATGTCGTGGTATACAAAGTTCCTTCGCAGGTCCATTTCACAAGGATGCCTAACTTAACCAAGCCCCTATCGTGCCTGTACGGCGAATCCCGAAGCGGCACTTAAATATCCTCACGCCCATTTCGTCTGCCCTCATTTCTTAATCTTAAACTTCTGCCACGATGCATTTTGCAAGTTGCCTCTATGTCATCTAACCTCCTGGAGCTTGAAAGATTCCTGACAGAGTAGGTGCTTCTAGCTTCTCAGGAGAATACTGTTGAAGCATTTACGCCCTTAGTTCAGGTTCGCATCCAGACGCAGAAAATGGGAGTATGCACAGCGATTTCTGGTCGAATTTGCGATATTCGCGAGACTTTCAACCAACATCAATGGCGAGATACTTAGCTTCAGTTTTTCCATGGCTTAAAACCCCGTGGATTGACCGAAGGGATCGAGGACACGCTTATACACTCGTTGAGAGCAGCAGCAGCGGGTCGTCAGTCGACCAGGAGGAACGAATCCGCTGTTCTATTCGACGAAGTCGGCGTGGGCAACGATGTAGTATACAGCGGACCATTTTGGCGTTACTTGGACTGGTGCTGCTTACTTTGACATCGTTGTGCGTTTCTATGCTTTGGTATGGCGGTATACCTCGCTCGTACGCGGATGTTCGAAGGATGGAGCACAATCTACCTCACCATCGATGGTCGATGGGTGTATCTTCAGACGTCGATGGGAAAGGCGAACGGTTCTTGAGGTTCCCAGACCATTTGCTTGGTCTGGGGCTCAACAACGTGTTTGAAGAGATGTGCGTTTCCAATCGATACCTCTCACAAAGTCACCTCTAATACTAAGGTCTTTCTGTATAGGCTTGTCTATGCGCATATCGCTCATCTGGCGAATAGGTCTTACGTTTTTGAAGACTACGTTTGGTCAAAGCTGCCACTCCCATACACCATATACGATTTCGCGTTTCGACCTACGCGGATGCCGCTGAATGCCTTCGTTGGGGGCTTCATAGCTGGAGCGAATGATTATTCTCGTTTGGTGAGATACGGCACTGGGTATAGCTCTCAATTGACATAGCTTACCCCCCATGTAGGACTCACGCCACCTTTCAATCTCAGCCGAATATTATCGACACGTTTGTTCTTTAAGGGATAGGGTGATATTAGATGCTTCAGACGCTCCGCGAACGTTCAAGGATTCAAACAAACAAGTAAGGGGCCAGTCTAAGCCTTCGAATGCGTCACACTAATTTGGTTGTTGTAGATCGAATGGTGGGTCAATCGTATCCAGACTCTCAGCGCGGGGAAACGGTGCGTAGAAGTTAAAGAAGGGTCGATCGGAACGAGGGGAGGGAGAGTCGTTGATTGGGAGTAAGCATTTATTAATAACCTTCTCGAGTATATTGATATCGACGCCTGGTCTACCGTGTAGCTTCTTCGAATCATCGATCCATATACGGACCTTGATACCGCACCTCCTCCGTTCCCCGGTTCTGTTGCATTGGAGATGGTCTCCACTCGTACAACGAGCTGTTTGGAGGAGGCTATCGAACGTTGGGCTTGTGTCTCCGTTGCCCCATTTTGATAGCACCGTGCATCCCACTTCGAATATGGAGAATGGCTCGATGTTCGGCCCAGACATTTTGCTTCCCAATTCGAGCGAAGTGGTTATACCCGGCCTTCTAGCAATCCACCTTCGTCGAGGAGACTATATACGCCATTGCAGACGTCTGGCTAAGTGGGGCTCTGGGTTCATTGGGTTCAATCTTGCATCCGATGTTCCGGAGAAGGACAGGTTTCGTCCCTGGAAGAACTTGGCGCCGCCAGATAGGGAAGCGCGAGGGGAGGATAAAGAAGCCTATTACCTCCGACGGTGCTTGCCCAGCATCGAGCAGGTCGCGCTGCGTGCTGCGGAGGTTAGGAGTGAGTGGAACGGGACACCTCTCACGAAGGTTTTGGTACTTTCGAACGGGTGGCCTAGGTTTCTTGATGAATTGGGGCAGAGATTGGAAAACGATGGCTGGGAAGCTGCCGGGCGCGTTTCGCCTCAAACTTCACTCGATAGGAAGGCCTCAGGTGTATCTATGTCAAGTCCAATAGTTAGACTAACGTACTGACACTCGGTTAGATGACGAGAGGAAATTATACTGGGAAGAGAGGGACGTGGGTGTTGCGATAGATATGGCTCTGGCGCAGCGGGCTGAGGTCTTTCTGGGAAATGGAGTGAGTATACTAGTTAGTATAATCATCGATTGGGTATTGAACTATGTTTCATTTTAGTTCTCGACGCTTTCAGGGAACGTTATTTTGCTAAGGCTTGCATCTGGAATACGGAGATTGGCGAATCGATTGTTATGAGGGATATTGGCTAGCCTCTACGTGATATCGATCGGTTGCATGCTGAGGATCGTATGTCGATTGATTGGGCGCCTAAATGTCCATCTGTCGTAAGCTTCCTAGATGTATAGCATTTCGTCGCCCGCGCTAATCGCTATGAACCTTGCTCACCCGAGACACAGTCCAGTGAACCATGTCTAATTCAGTAGCGTCTCCGCTGAATTGTGGAGAGTATCGTGAACCCTTATGTGTTGCCCGTTGGCTCGTTCACCGGTTATCCGAGCGCCTATATCGAAATTACGGCCATCAGAATCAGACAGATTCTAGCTCCGATCCAATTTTCTTTTGCCAGCAAGTCTTGGTGTCGTGTGTCTTCCCATGGATTCCTTCCCTTTCCATAATGGAGCCCAAAGCCGTCTCGAAGACTCTGAAACTCTTTTTGCCAGAGAACTAGTGTCTGATAGTTCTTCTGAACTCAAAATCAAGGTCAGATTCCGTTACGCAATGTTAAATATAGAATCCCGATGATTCTCTAGTTCCAAGAGCTGGTGACATACCAGCCATATGCTCACTTTCAAGCCTTCCAAGCCTTCTTCGTATCCCAGGCCGTGAAGGAAAGTATATCATCCCCGTGCTCAAGGTCTACATCGGCAATCTGGATGCTGGTCTCATCCCTACCCCATCCGAGCTCGATGCTGGGGATCGTTCAACCGTGAACCGCGCGGAGCGAGCTTCCTACTCGATTTGAGGGTTGGAGAATGTCTTCAGCTATCTGACGCCGCGGGGATCGAGTCTCAAAGTGCTCCTTCCAGCCGTCGGGGCCACGTTGGCACCGAAGTGGAACGACATAGCCAAGTGGATGTCGTTCGCGATCAAGCGATCGCCGTCGTCGTACCGACACCTGCACGAGTCCGCCCTTTTGCAGGTGGACAACGTCAATTTCATTACCTCCGCGTGTTCGTTGGTCAATTCTTGTCTGGAGCTGGGGAAAGCCTTTGACGCGGTGCGCACGAGCGAGGCTATTATCGATCTCCTTCTCGAGATGTGGATCCTGAAGCATAAAGATGTGGATGGTAGTGCTCTGTGCGGGGATCCGGCAGCGCAGAAGTATATGAGCCCGGAGGAGTATCTCGTCTTTCCATATGGTGACGAGGACGATCCCGAAGCCACGTGTTCGCTTTTGCTGTTCACAGAAACCGTTCTGGCGCAAGGAGCCATTCATGCACAAATGGATTGCGTACTGTGGGGAGGCATTGATTGATCCCTATGTGCTGTTAACAAAGACGATCATATCGAGGGTCAAGCAGGTTATCCGTGCCAACGCCGCTTGGCCATGGGGGATCTTCTACGCCAAAAACAGCATCCTGGCGCTCGCCAATATCGTGTGGTACCTCACTAATCATCCAGATGTAGCCGAGTTGGGCTACGGGGACGACATTGCTGTGGGCTTCAAACACGATCCCTGGGCTTGGAAGATCTACCAAGCTCTGTACAAGCCCGACTACGTTATTGAGTTCACAAGCGCAATCGAAGGTACCAGGAGGAAGTCACGCGCAACTTCCCGGAGAATTCTCCTGGCCTGTACGCGATCCCGCTCTACTGCATCCACCTCCAGTATCGCTTCCTCTTCCGATACAACCTTGCGTTCCAGGCGCACATGATCGACAAGCTGCGTGCAATGCTTAAGGGTGGCGTCTTGGGGACTGCTGCGCAGGCGGCGATGGCTCTGACCAAGTATTCTAAGGCGTATAGGGAGAGCTTGTTGGAGCTAGGATTTGGAACGGCGATAGCGACTGCCTTTTACTTTTCCGCCGTATATGGGGTTTCTCATCCAAGTGTTGCTCTTCTGAGTCACTTGAATACGAACCATATCAACGCGGAGGAGTGGAATGCGGTCCATTGGGTCGTGCAGGAGACTTTTGGTTCTGTCCGGCATCCAAAGCTCCAGTCCAGCACGTGGATTACAGAGGCTAAAGATCAAGTAGCTCGAGCTGAGGAGCGCTATGGGCTCGGGGCGGGTGCCGTCAGCATGGTTCGTCTCATCGAGGGCTTGTTCTCGCACGGAGACAAATTGGTTCTCATCTCGCTGAAAGTCCGGATTGTTATGGCCGGGTCGCATACGGAGAATGGGGATGTGGAAGTTATGGTTCTGGATAGTATCTTGAGAGTTGAGGTATGTCATTTTATTCGTTCGTTCCACTTTACGACGTACATGCTAATGTATGTTTACAGACCTTCCAAGAATGAGAAACCGCAGCCCTAGACCTCAGAACTCTATATCAGATCCCCTGTTCTTGGAAACATGGGTGGGTCATAAATAACTGATAGGACTTGCCGTCGTATAAGCTTTCCTTTCCTCTGCCTCAATCTACTTATGACTCATGCGACACACCCCTACCAACTTCCCCAAAACGCACTCGTTGCTTCCACCCAAATACGGCGTCCGCCTCCATTCCACTTCATCTATGATTCCTTTTCTCCAACGATAACGGGCTAACCTTCGTTTCGGGCTCTATATCATTCCGGCTTGTGGAACTCGTGCTGATGTAGTATATCAAGTCTATTCATAATTACGCCTTCGGAAAGCGAGGAATTGTAGCTGTATGTGTTAATAGTTGCTCGGATAAGGACTGTCCAGACGAAAATTATTCGAGCGGGGGTTGAATATATGGTGAATAGCGGGGTTGTGACAAACTAAGACATGGCAAACATGGAGCATCAGAGGCTCGTGTTCTTGGAAAAGCGGCAAAGCTTAAACGAATGATGGGAGGCTTCCGATCGCTTAAGAAGCATCAGCGCGTGGAGGCCTTCTTTTTCTGTTTCTTAGTCTTATTCTCCATCTTCACGCCTGAAAAATGTCCCTCTACAAATTCGAAGAGACGGAGGGTCGCAAGGTTCCTTCCCCTGCGAGGGAGGATGGGACAGTCGTTAAAGCCGAAGCTCAGGAGCCTTATACTCTACCCAAGATCGAAGGTCGCCTTAGCGCCACTGAGCAAGTCGACATGATTGAAGAACGCGTAAGTCGTAGAAGGTTTTATTTTATTCTCTCTCGTGTAACACGAATGTTGTATTGCAGAGGAGGGCTTTGATGTATCAGGGAGATCCCCATGTCACATCCAGCGTCGCTCCCCATCTTGGCAGAAACATCGCATCGAATACGCAGAATTCAGACGGCCACAAGGAATCGAAGGTCAAAGTCGAAGACACTGCCCCACGAGCGCGGACTCGGAGACTCACAATCTATGATCTCCTGCATCCATCTAACGATTATAACCCTCTGGACCCTCTTTCTCGCAACGTCAAAGAGCACAAAGTAGAAGATACAGAAGCCCAAAACACCGAAAGGCCGGACCAGGATCTGGAGGACGAGTTGCTCTCGGACTCTGACGAGGCATGGAGTTGGTGGATGCCTGAGGGATTTCAAAGGATGGGGAAGGAGTCAAGAAAGTTCTAATGAGCTGTTGGGGAGAAAAACTTGCTAACCCTACTGCTAACCTACTCCTCTTCCTTTTCATTTACGTTAGGACCCTGGCGTCAGTCGTAAATCTTGGACAGATAAGTCGTTTCAGATGCGCAGTTATTCGAAATTTGGGTCGAATGCACATTTTCTATTATGTTTATGCGAATGCTCTAGTAATTAGGTCCTAGGGTTCAACTCAGTCCGATGGAAGTAAACGTGGTAGATATATAAAGATCGGGGATCCCACGGTGACAGTGAGTCAGAGCACTGGTTTGTTCAAGGTTGTTCTGCGACGTCCATCACGACGTGCTTGTCCCTAAAGCCCCTCTTCTTCGCGGAGCAGCTCGAATGTGTTACACTGAAGGTGTGTTTCTTTTATTATAATACACCTTTCTTCACTGGCTGAAACCCTTGTTAGACTTCCCCGAGACTCCTGGCAACTGGGTGGCACACCTGATGCCCGATGAGATTCGTCACAAATTCACCTATGCTAAAATAGCCTGACCCTGAAGCCGCCGACTTATTCTCCGCTTGTCTGGACATTGTTCAGGGAGCCCTTTAACTGCAGCATCTGGTTGACCCTTCGTCGACGTAACCGAACTTTCTAGTCACGACCGGAGGTGGACTTCGCGGAACGCTCAAGGTTGGCTCAAAGGGCTACATAGACCGATCAAAGATGATGTCCTAACTCTCACAGTAGAACAGTAACTCCAAGTACGGACCTTTCTCTGTGTATAGGAATATTGAACTAAGGCGAATTCTCGAATTCAAAAGACGTATCTGAACAGACGTGATTGACGGACTATAAGCGGGCCTCTGGCGCCCATCGGCATTGATCCATCACGGCAATTCCCGGATGCCTGCATGCTGGCTAACGCATGGATGGCTTGAACCTTTTCACACTCATCACCGCCCAACAACCCCGATTCTCATGGTGCTATCTCAGGTCAATGATTCTGGAGTTGCGTCTTCATATTCAAGTCAACATCCTCCGAATAACCCCTGAGGCGCAATCCTGGAATCTGGGCGCTTCGAATCATCACTGCCGGTGGAACGATGCGGGCTCGGTGGTCCCAAATACGTTTAGTAACCAGATTTACACCCTTCGTCAAACCTTCAATTTATGCTGATCATGAAGCCTTTGTATTTCTATCTATTCTGACGCGATTCTGAAACCAACATACTCGCTCGCCCCAGCCACTACTTAATCGAAACCTCTTTCAAAGTCTATGTCGTGGCTGCCTGTCTGCTTCCACTGATATGGGCATTTTTTTATTCCTTGATGCTTCACATCCCCTTACCGCGCGCTTGAGGCCTATTCCTTGGTCCGAACTCGCGATTTGTAACGTATTTTGAAGTGGCTTTCTGACTGCAGGCCATTTCTCAAAGCGAAACCAAACGTGACTTTTGAGTCAAAATTGTCTATATAGCTAGAGCCTCCCTTGGAATTTGGGGTCCCAAAAGATTCTGCACGGACATCCGATCCATCATCGGCCTTCGCTAGACGTTGATCGTCTTTTGGTGAGTTTTGCATTTATTTCGTCCCTGAGTATCATCGCTCACGTTGGCATAACCAACAGCAATCTATAGAAACTTTCATTGACGTTGGACGCAGACTTTCCCGTTCTCCTTGCTCGTCGTTTCTGCTAACATCTCCGGTCTGGGTACAAAACCTATATTTCGCCGTCTCGATTCAATTTTCACCTTTTTGGCATCCACTGCTGCCTGACTTTTGAAGTCACTGATTGTCTATGTACGTTTTTTCTCGCTCAGGGGAAGGTTACTTCTCATTGACCTTATGTTTTCCCATTCTCCCCTTTCGTGTGTCCGTTCTGTTTTATCGATGGCGCCTTTTCCCCCTATCTTGGCCCTCATTTCGATGTGGCCTGTCATGACCCTTATTGCGTTTCGGACTGATACGTCCCCTATCTCGATTCAGACAGTCACCCGAGTTTCACCCGCTCAACGTGACTTTCGAGACAGATTTGTCTATATAGCTAGGGCCTCCCTCGAGATTTGGGGTCCCGATAATTTCTGCGCCAGCCTTCGCTCCATCACTACCCACCCCGTTGCTCTGAAGACGTTGATCGTCTCTCGGTCCGTTTCTTATGTTTTTATTCCAGGAACCTCGTGTCTAACTTAATTATAGTTTATACTCACTTTTGACAATCTCTCTTTTGACGTTGGACGTCGTCTCATCGCGTAGAGCTGCTCATCATCATACCCACTTTACCCTTTTCGATATCAAACCATTGTTGAGTCTCTTCGATTCCCCTTCTCGTGACCGATCGTCGTTCGTTCCAAGACGCCGGACGTTTAGGTATGTTCTCTACCATTCTTCCGCTGGGTCACATCTCATTCTCCCTATCTATTGCGATTCTCCTCTCTTAATGTTTCTCATTTCGCACCCCTGACTTCTGTCTTACCCTTAATTTCGGTCTCGCCTGACGCGCCCCTTATTTCGTTTCAGACCGCTTCTCCCCTATTTTCAATTCAGTTTCATTCATCAACCGTGACTTTTGAGACAAATTTGTCTATATAACCAGGGCCTCCCTCAAGATTTGGGCTTCCGGAAAATTCCCCGCTAGTCTTCGCACTATCATCACCACTTCGTTCATCTACAGGCGTTGATCGTCTACTTGGTGATATTCTTATCTTTCTGGGCCCATATTGTCTCCTAATGTTCGTTTATTGGTATAGCTTCGGCTAAACCTACCCTTTTGACGTTGATCGTCTTTACCGCTATCTTCACCGTTGCCTCGCAACCCCTTCTTAACCACGAACCCCCTTTATTCCCAATACTCTAGACGTTGATCGTCTCAAAACCCTTATTCGTCGTATCGCGCTCTCGCCCTAAGCACTTTTCTCAAACCCTTCCCTTTTAATAAACATAATGCCTTCCCTGCCATCTACTCTCCAACGTAAGGTTTCCAAGGCCCGAAGTATCGGCGGTAAATGGAACAATTCTTCATTCTTCCGCCTCCACAACACTTCTGAAGTTTCTTTGACTTCCCATTCTTCCACGAACCCAAGTGGTTTGACCTTTAAACCATCTCGAACCCGGCTCTGTAGCCGGGTTACACCATTATCCCCTATTCTCGAGCAGGACGAGCTTGGGGCCGAGGGGCTGGTTGAAGAGTCTTCTGATATTGGTATGGTCGTGGCATCCAAAGATGGTCATTTCGACGGCATTACTATCGCCTCTGTACTCTATTCAAGTGCCATTCCTTCCTCCCCTTCGACTATGAATCTCAGTTATTTGACTACTAAGCCCTCGCGAGCTCGATTGTGCAGCCGGGTCACTCCGCTCTCTCCCGTTGTTGAGCACCGGGAGGTGGGTATAGTCGAGGCCATTAGAATGGACGAGAACATCGATGGGGAGGGTTGTAAGTCGTATCGTTGACCTGCATGCTTGGGCCGCGACAGTAAACTGACTTTGCTTAAGGCAATGATACCGCCCTGGAGTCGGCATCTACAGCACCTCCCCACGGTTCAAATATTTTAGAATGTAAGTCTTTGGCCCATATTGTGCCAACTCCTATCTTGAACTAACTTCCGTATCCAGTTGCCGGATACACTGCAGAAGAGTGGGAGTCCTTCGCAAGCAGGGGTATCCTTTCCTATATTGATCCTACCTCTACTTCGTCCAGCTCAGACGATATCTTTACTTTGAGCTCGTCGTTGAGCATTAATCACCCATCGCCTCCATCCATTTCTTCCACTCCCTCCCTGACTTTGTCTATCCGTACTTCCTCCTCCCACTCATCCGAGGGTTTCTTCCCTTCATTAGACACTCCCAAGTCTGATGAGACGTCAATTATCACAAACATCACTAAATCTGACGAACTAGAAGTCGAATCGGACCGTATTGTCAGCGAGGTGTATGATGACGATAATTCTATTTCCGAACCTATGGTCGAGATGGTAACGGAGGCTGCATCGAAAGCCCGGGTAGAGTGGGAAGCCGCGCGTGCGAAAGAACGCGAGGCGGCGCAAATAAAGGAGTGGGAAGAGAAACGACTGAAAGAGTGGAGAACGCATGTCGCCCGTTCTAGGCAGAGCTCGGGTGACTTCAATGAAGTCGCAGACTCGTCATCATCTCCCATTCTACCTCCCGTGCCCACCAAACCCCCCACCGCGTTTACTAACCCCTTCCTCTGCCAATTCATTAATTGTCAGCGAGATCCTATCTATTGGGCCCCTCCTTCCCCGCAAACCATTTCTCGGATGTTCTCTACGAGAATTGCCGGGGGAGGTGGAATAGGTGTGCCGAGGCAGTGGTTCACGAACGAGGAGTTAGAGGAGTATCCTGAATTGGGGCTGTAATCCGTTCTGGTGACACTCAAGGTATTCCAGGAGTGTACCCTAGAAGAGAATAACGTGGCCATGATGATCGAAGCGGAGGTGTGGTGTGTTACGTATGGGCGCTTATATAGGCGCTTACGATGACATGCTTCAAATGATCCCTACAACTAAGGAGTCTATTGTTTCGGCTTTTGCATTTCGCGTTTCTCTTTCTATCGTACATCAATGTATTCGGTTTTCCATTCAATTTATATGATTCCATTAGATTATTCATATCATTCCTTTCCCTTTGTCTGGAATCAAAAGATTGAAAATTGTAGGTCCTCTAGCGTTTGTACCTACGTAGTAGGTCCTGGTATTCTGCCTACTAGTCACCATGACGAGGGCTGAGCTTGTACAACTTCGAAATCAATCTGTTAAAGGGTTTAAACGTTAAACAAGTGTCGTTGCGCTTTCAAGACGATATAACCTACCCAATCCTGCAAATATTATCCAGTACCAACACTTCCACATCGCTGTTCTCGACGTGATTCCCAGACCGAACAATCCAGAGCTTCAAGCTGATAATAACCACTTTGTTGTCACTTACCTGAAAGGTGGCCTCGACCAGTCTCATCATGCATATTCCGAATGCTTCTCCTTTTCTGGCTCGATTCATGACCTAGAAGTAATTAAAAATCTATTCTCTGCAACAAGCCCACTTACCTTTGCCAGAGTTTGGATGTGACTCAGGGACGATAGCCCCTGAATAGCAGCCACAGGAAGAGAACTGTCATCCGGTATATAGCCTAAGTCGGACCGATTTCCACTAGACAAGGGATGCTCAGAAGACATAGAGCAGAGATACGTAACGACCAGCGGCCGAGGATGAACGAAAAGACAGAGCGACCACACCCGGTACTCGACGACAGCCCCGTGCGAAAATCCCAAATCTTTGCATCCGAGACATATGCACCCGATGCAGATAAATATATGCCCGGAGCGCGTAGGTCTGTACATAGCCTTATGTCGAGTATGCTGGGTACCTCGAGAAATATCATGATGCAGCTATCCATCAACCAACTCTCCCATGGTAGCAATACGCTAACTCGCACAACACCGAACCAAGGGGGTCACCCACAGCTTATCATCCCTGGAATCTGGAACTCTTACGAAACCTACAGAATTGGCCTATATTCGAAATTTATCGCGGAAGCACTAGCGAGGTGACCCATGCCTCACCGGATCTATTCCAGACTCCACTTGGAGGTCATGCAGCTTGGTGCACCGTCCTGGAAAATTTAAAGTCCACAAAAGCTCCTAAACTGGCTAACATGTATACCTTAGTCGAGTTAGAGGGTAGAACGGACCATATGTATAGCTATTGCAGAACAAGCGCCTCGCCAGTATACACGAAGGGATACGTTAATGCGTTAGCGGATCGATGAGACGGTGTATCAAGGACAGGAAGAAAAAGGAACTGAACCAAGTAGAAGGATATGACGGCCATTCATGAGAGCCGAATTTGTACTAGAATAGTACCAGATGACGTTCGGCTTTGTGTACCGAACCTACAAGCGCTCGCCCGGAGCTTCTCTCGCTCAATCACTATATCACCTTCTGGGATGAGGATAAAATATACCTCACCGGGGTGGAGGGGCATTGTGAGGCAAAGATTCATTTACTTTCGACGTATATCTGTTGAGACAAGAATCAATGAACAATTGTTTTTCACCTGAAGAACGATAGAACTTGCCCAATCCTAGTCAAACTATCCAAAACAATCACATCGACATCATTGTTCTCGAGATGACTCCCAGCCTTCACAATCCAAAGCTTTGAACTCACAAAAATGGCTTTATCTCCAAACGAGAAGGCGCCCTCGACAAGCCTCATTGTGCTCCAGCCACCTGGTGCTAATCTCAGGCTCCTCGCATCCTTGTACTCTGGCCGAGTCTCAGCCCACGCTATGAAGTCGCGTTGAAGCCGGTTGTCTAGTCCAGAGACCAGGGAGAGCTCGCGTGGGTAATACTGGCTTGGTTCCAGCAAGATGGACCGGAGCGGGTGCTCCGTGGCGTGTATACACGCTACCATCCCTGGCTTAAGTGTCAGATGTCGTGCGAGCCCGCCGAGTTCGATGTAGGTCTTCTTGATGAAATAGACGTGCCAGCTCCGGTGGTGTAGTTTGTAGAGCTGAGCATTAGTCTTCAGCGCTAAGATGTTGGATAGGTGTAATCCGTTGATTTAATCCCTCTCGCACGTACTTTGAAACAGCTTCCGAGTCTCTTTACACTCCGATCGATGACGGGATTGCCAGTCGTCTTTCTGGCATCGCGAGGAACAGTACATCGCAAAGCCACACCCAGCGCAGGACCACACGCGTTCCTTCCGAGATTGGCTCTCTTTCCATCGTTGAAGATGCTAAATTGGAGAGTTCAATAACGAGTCAGAAAGGTCAGATGAGAGGAGAGTACATTTTGGTTATCGCAGTGAGTCGAACCCCCGCGTTTCTTGAATGCTTGATACTCAGCATCCCATCGGGCTACAGTACCTCTAAGGTCCTTAATGTGTGCCTCACTAGATACCCCACGGTGGCCAAGAGATGCATAGTACCTCCCCATCGCCCATATTAGCCCCTCCCAACCTTCATCGGTGATTAACTTGCTCGCTCTGTTAAATTCATGGAGGACCTTCGGGAAGCCAAAACCATACACTGCCAGACACGTGAGTACCTCCGTTGCAACCAGCACAAAATAAGGAAGCGTCGGCAGATAAGAATCTGGGCACTTGGACAGAATGATGGCAGCGTTAGCTGTTATTTGGAGATTGTTAGAACGGAGCAGTGACCGGAATTTATCTGTACTGTGCTCGGCGGTTCCAAACGTGGGTCGGGAAATGTGGTCGTGCTGCATCTGGAGGCATTTGATTGCGATAGGTGTATCGTCGTCCGGGAGAGATGCTTGAGTAGCCATACTTCGATTGCTGATGGAGGCGAAAACGCTCGTAAATAATGAGATCCACTCGGCCTTGAAGAAGGCTTCCCGGATCATTTTGGACGTAGAACTGTCTGTTTCATAGGCAAATATTTCGCTAATCGTCACCAACGGGATCGCGTTCTTCCACGCATACGAGATCGGGCACGTCTGTTGGTCGTTTGACGAGAGTACCTGCCGAGCCCTCGAGACAATACTTTTTAGCCAAAGTTATGTAGGGGTCGACAGCATATCCGTGCTTGCGCGCTTGTCCCATGTACGTGATCCACCTCTCGATGAAACGGTCTCGTATCATCGGATGCAACATGAGGTTAGTCATGACACTGATGATAGGACATCCTATTTCTGTCTCCGATCCGTGTTGAGCATCAGGGAAAGGTGCTATGAAGTATTCCCCCGCAGTTTCTGGGTCCAACGGCCCTTGCACAGTAGTCGGAGCAATCGACGTCTCGGTTCATCAGCCACGTACGGATGACCACGTCCATCATTCCCTCGCTCCTCTGGAATGATTCGGTCAAATATTCACCCAGCTGAAGAGCACTATTGATTATCGTAGATGAGCACGTCATGTAGTTCGAACTTGTGCGCTTGAAATGGGCAGTGTGCGAGGAAGGAGAGAGTTCGATAGCGAACAGAAGCCAGCGAGATATATCGTCCCATTTCGTCGTCAGTTGTTGAACTGAGGAAAGAATAATTCTTGTTTCAGCACCGGTTTTGTAGACATCCGACAGACGAGACAGGATACGCGAGAGTGCAAAGACCGATTCCAGCCCTCTTTCACAGGTATCTAGAGCCTGGATATTTCCAGCGTCTACCAGCTGTAAGCTAGGGATGAGCGACGGCTGGAGATATGACAGGTAGATTTCCATGACGGTCGGAAGATATTTTGTGACGTTCGCCGTGAAAACAAGCCCGTAAAGAAAAGACAGCACCGGTATTTCTCCTCTTCTGGCTGGGTTTATGACCTATCAGAGTAGTTAAAACTCCATTCTCCAGACTTAATCCCGCCCAACCTTTGCCAAAATCTGGATGTAACTCAGGGAGGATAACCACTGAATGGCAGCTGCCGCAAGGTCTTCAGGAACATCATCTAAATCCGACTGATATCTTGGTATCTGAGACGACATAGAAAGAAGAACAGAACGACTTCCAGCTGAAGATACGAAAAGAAAAGCAAACTCAACGTGGACCACACACAGCCAATCCGTGCGAAAATCAACTACAGCGCCAAGCCCATTGCGGCTGGGGCCGCCGGCCGGGGGGTACCAAGGGGTACCTGCGACTCGTCATAGGGGTACACTGTCCAGAAAAAGTCCAGAACAGCTCCTAAGTTAGCTAGCATAGTACTTTAGTCGAATTAGGGCCCAGAACGGACCATATCTAGAGTCTTCCTTCGCTATTTCAGGAACAAGGGTCTAGTTGGTATACACGAAAGGATATGTCAACGCGTTCGCGGATAGACGAGATTTCGTATGACGAGAGGAAGAAAAGGGAACTGAACCGGGCAGAAATATGCGGTGGCCATTCATGGGAACCGAAGTTGTACCAGAACTGATCATGATGTTCGTTGGCCCTGTGTACTGAGAAACCTCTGAGCGCCTTCTCTTGCTGAACCACATATACCGCCTCCACGGATAAGGATCAAATATACTTCAGAATGGATGGTCACTCTGAGGTAAGCATTCTTTTAGTTTCAACATTAATCTGTTGAGGCAAGAAGCAATAAGCGGCCATGCTTCACCTGAAGAACGATAGATAGAACTTACCCAATCCTGGTCAAACTATCCAAAACAATCACATCGACATCATCGCGCTCAAGATGCCCCCCAGCCTTCACAATCCAAAGCTTTAAGCTCACAAGAATGATTTTATCCCCAAACGAGAAGGCGCCCTCGACAAGCCTCATTATGCTCCAGCCACCTGGCCCTAATCTCAGGCTCCCTGCGTCCTCATACTCTGGCCGAGTCTCAGCCCATGCTAGGAAGTCGCAATGGAGCCGGTCGTCCAGTCCAGAAACCAGGGCAAACTCACGGGGGTAATACTGGCTTGGTTCCAGAAAGGCGTACCCCAGTGGATAGTCCGTGGCGTATATACGTGCCACGGTCCCAGGCTTATGCTCCAGATGCCGTGTAAGCCCGCTGAGCTCGATGTAGGTCTTCTTGATGAAATGGACGTGCCAGCTGCGGTGCTGCAGTTTGTAGAGCTGATCGTTGGTTTTCAGAGCTGCGAATGCGAGTGAGTGTAATCGTTGGCTTAATCAGTCTCGGGCATACTTTTAAACAGCTTCTGGGTCTCTTTACACTCCGATCGATGACGGGACTGCCAGTCGTCTTTCTGGCATCGTGAGGAACAGTACATTGCAAAGCCACACCCAGCGCAGGACCGCAGGCGATGCTTCATAAATTGACCCTCTTTCCATCGTTGAAGATGCTAGATTGGAGAGTTTAATAACTAGTCACAAGGGCTAGAAGAGAATGCGTACGTTTTGGTTATCGCAGTGAGTCGAAGGTCCGTGTTTCTTGAATACTTGATACTCGGCATCCCATCGAGCCACAGCATCCCTTAGTCCCTTCATTCGTGCCTCGCTAGATCTCCCAGGGGGGCCAAGCGGTGCATAGTACCTCCCCATCGCCCATATTAGCCCCTCCCAACCTTCGTCGGTGATTAGCTTGCTTGCCTTCTTAAAATCGCGAAGGACCTTCGGGAAGCCAAAGCCATAAACCGCCGGACACCTGATCATCTCCGTTGTAGCCATCGCAAAATCAGGATTCATCTGCAGATAAGACTCCGAGCGCTTGGAGAGAACAATGGCAGCGTTAGCCGCTATTTGGAGATTGTTAGATCGGAGCGTTGACTGGAATTTATCTGTACCGTGCTGGGCAGTTGTAAACGCGGGTCGGGAAATGTAGTCGTGTTGCATCTGGAGGCAATTGAGCACGATCGGTGTATCATCGTCCGGGAGAGATGCCTGAGTAGTTATACTTCGATTGCTGATGGAGACGAAAATTCTCGTAAATAGGGAAACCCATTCAGCTTTGAAGAAGGCTTCCTGCACCATCTTGGACGTAGCACTGTCTGTTTTCGAGGCAAAGAATTCGCTAATCCCGACCAACGACTGCGTGTTCTTCCACGCATACGAGATTGCGCACGTCTGGTTGTCGTTTGATGAGAGTACCTGCCGCGCCCTCGAGACGATAGTCCTAGCCAAAAGTACGTAGGGGTCGACGGCATATCCGTGCTCGCGCGCTTGTCCCATGTACTTTATCCACCTGTCAATGAAACGCTCTCGCATCCCCGGATCCGAGATGAGGTTAACAAAGGCGGTCAGGATAGTACACCCCATTTCTACCTCCGATCCCCGGTCCGCATCGGGAAACGGTGATATGAAGTATTCCCCCGCAATCGCTGAATCCAGTGGGGATGCGCAGTAGTCGAACCAATCGACATCTCGGTTCTTCATCAACCACATACGGACGACAACGTCCATCATTCCCTCGCTCCTCTGCAATGATTCGGCCAAATATTCGCCCAGTCGAAGTCCATTGTGGATTATCGTGGACGAGAACGCCATGTAGTTCGAATTTGAGCGCGTGACACATCCAGGATCCGGGAAAGGGGAGCGTTCGATAGCGAACATAAGCCAGCGAGATATATCGTCCCATTTTGTCGCCAATTGTCGGACGGAGGAGAGAACAAGTTGTCTGTCAGTACCGGCTTCGTAGACGTTCATGAGATGCGACAGGGCACGCTGGAGTCCAAATATCGATTCCAGCCCTCGTTGTGCGGCCTCTAGAGTCTGAATATTTCCAGCGTTTAACAACTGTGAACTAGGGATGAGGGATAGCTGGAGGTGTGAAGCATAGATTTCGATGATTGTCGGGAGGTATCTTGCGCTGTTCGGTGTCCAAATGAGCCCATGGAGATAGATAATGCCTTTCATGTCTCCTCTTTGGGCTGGGTTTATGACCTAGAAGAGGAGTCAAACTCTATTCGCCAGACTTAATCCCGTCCAACCTTGGCCAAAGTCTGAATGTGACTCAGGGAAGATAGCCCCTGAATGATGGAATCCTCAAAAGGAGCATCACGCCGAGTACTGGATGAACTCGACTGATATCCAGATATATGAGAAGACATAGCTTCGAACGGAGGATAGACTTGAACAAATGAGGAACTTATTAGGCGTTGGAGCGACTGGCAATCCGTGCGTAAGTCACCCGGCCCGCAGCGGTAAGCGCTTCCTCGCCCATAGCCTCGATGCGGATATAAACCCCTGAGTACCCGAGTACTCATCTTGACCAAACATTCAGACTATTGGGTGGGTTGAGGTCACGGTGAGTACTAAGACAGCAAATAAAGAGGGTATCTTGAGCAACGTACTCATTCGAGTAAAAGGACAATCTCCCCGAGACTATTATCGAAGTCAGTTCCGTGAAGCTGAGCTCCCTTGGATTCGATTCATAATATGTAGGTGGAGCAGCCATTGATACAAAGAAAATACAAGTTTGCATCATTTCTGCAGCTCCAGAGTTCACAGCAGGAAGTACAACCGCCGGAAAGTCTGCATTGTCTCTAATAGCCGGTTAGTCGGCTCTTTCAAACGCTCGGCAGAGTGTGAGAAATTGACACCAAGTTGGATTACCAATCATGCCGATGCCGGCCGATGCCTCCTTCCCAGTACTCCGTACCAATCTTAATGTAGGCTCAGGCAGCAATCGTTATATCGAGGTCAGTTTGTTAGCAAGATCTCGTGGGAGTGTAAGGTTTTTTGTGCCGAAATTGTACTAGTTTGGAGCGGAACAACGCGGCACCACCAGGGCTTCCCGAGAGCAATGCCGCGGCTCTTTTCCTCTCCGGCAACTCTTTCCATTCGGGTCCGCTGATTTATAACACTCTGTGTCATTCCGGCCATGTTTTATGATAGTGGTTGAGTGACTTTGACTGATGATAGGAGCCACATACTTACGTCACTTGGAGCAGGCGAGAGATAGAATCCGGCGACTGTGCTTGTAGAGTCAAGCCTCCAACTAAATCGTGGATGCTCCTAAAAACACAGCAATTCCATCGCGAGGGTCTAAAGAATCATTGGCAAGTCGATAAAAGAAAGGGACAGGCATGTTATTCACATGTTATCGCAGCATCTGGCTTGTTACCAACGGATGTTCGAAGGACCCTGTAGGGCTCTGGATTGCCGATGCAGAAGGGGTCAATCCGTTGGCATTGTAGACTGCACCAACGAGAGGGTGTTATTTAAGTCCGGCTCAAACACAGCGACAAATAGCGATACTTACAGACCCGTACCATCCCATAGACGTATAAATGGGCGAGACCGGTCAGCAGCTCTGGGCTACAATGTCTAATCGAGTCTCATGTCAGCACGTCTACGCGGACGATTGGTGTTCGCGCCGTACATATCGTTTGGGTCGGCCTTGCAGTCCATAATATCCCATGTCAGGACACCGCGACCGACATCGGTAGGAGCGGGACGTAGGGCATGGCCCATGACGCGGGCGACAGCGACAGGGGAAGTCGTTCATCATTGTCTGAAAGAAATCCCTCCCTAGGTCGCCTGCGAGCTCGTTTCATTCCCCCTGTTTCTCCAAAAGAAGGTACTCCTCGTAGGCCCGGTGAGTAGAGTTGTCGGGTGCGAGCGGGCTGAGAGGTAGGGATGGTGGATACGTCTTATCCGACAGTGCCATTGTGGTGAGATAAAAAATGTCTGGCTCAGACTTGGCTGCGCCACGATTTCACTGGCAGGCTCCGCTCAAAATAGTGGTATCGCCGGTCGTGACGGCGGCGCTATGCTAGTTGTGCAAGCTGTACAAGAGTTGAGCCTTGCCATTGGCGCTAATTGAGCGCTAAATGCGGATTAACCCGGTGACTCGATGCTTGCATCATGTATAGGCCTGTGACTAGGCTTAATAAAACTATCTTCAACCAAGTACCCTGTCACACCGGCCTTCACACCTTGACAGTCATCTAGTTTGATTATTTTAGTTCCTGGATATAAGCTACCCCGTGGCACACGGTCATCAGCATCGTCTCCTGATTGCTGTTCACGGGGATTCTGTTCGCTTTACGCTTACCGACGACATGCTCAATCTTCGCGAAGAAGATGGGGCTCTCACAAGTTTCAATTGGACAACAATCATCAGTACATGATTTCTTGGCCACGAGCATCAACATCAAGGATTATTATCAAGTGCTAAGCGCGCAGGGGCTGAGACGCCCGCGGTCACTATGCCCGTTGTCGATAGGTATTGGACGGTATCCCTATCAGTATAGTTAGCGGATCTCTGACTTGTCGAGCCAATAATGTCACTTTATAGCGGTAAAAGCACAGCGTTGAGAGGATAACAGCTAGTCGTAATTGCCGCTGCGGACTGGTGCGTACAGTGACTCGAGCAATCTAAATAGCTACCCATCGGTGCTGGAATATTCAGGGATCTCGAACAGAACACTGAATGTAAAAGGATCAGACCTCGGGTCCAGCCCAACAGAAGACTGAGAAAACGAATAATGCGTGATAAACCGCTGAAATGCCTCGCTCCTATCCGAAATGAAGCCGAAAATACCCTGTATTTCGCGTCGGCAGCTGCGTGACACTTGAACTGAGCCCAGAGCACGAGTTCTACAGCTCACCGAGTCAGCCCACACTGCCCGGAAACCCCCTGAATGGTCCCAAGGTCGACTTTTTGAGTCGCGCATCCAACAACAATTGGAGTCGAACTGCTTCTTTTCATTCCACAGTGGATACCTGACGTCTAGCAACACAGGGGGGTAGGAGGAGAAGCAGTGCAGTCCAAAAAGGGGTGGGTCTCCACCATCCAGTGTAGAGCACGCTAAGGCTAAAGGATCTTGAGTCTGCGCACGCACCCGTTCCGACGGTATTGCATGAATTACTCGATCCCAGAGTGAGGTCATTTAGCGAGGCTAGAGAGCGGTAATGTAGGGTACTGGGACGTATTTCGTCTTGAGTGTGTTTGAAGCGGGGGACACCGCACCTACCTCAACTATTAACTCAGCCCGAGGTGTTCTTCGAGTCCGTAGAGAGTATGCTGTAGTAGTATGAAATGAACGGGACTCGGGTAGTTAATCCTCCTTCGTGTTTTTGAGTTTCCTGACGTCGACTCCCATTGTAGGCCCCTGTGTAGATAAAGGGTGAAGCTAGTGCCAAATCTCGGGCTAAACAATATCGTTTTAATTTAGTTTGGTTCCGATCCGGCCTTTGACCATATAGGCGTCTTCTGGGGAGTCCTATGACGCACTTGTCGTTGTCCCTACACACCAGTCGTGTCTTAATTTACCCCTTCTCTAATAACAATGGAAGGCCTCCGCAGCCATTACAATCTATCCCGTGCGTCTCTCGAGTCATACCAAACGTAAGGCACTCCGAAGTGGAATGGTAGAATGTCAGGCTTTCGTTCTTTTGTTTGCGGTAGACATACCCGAATACAAATTGTGTATGGAATGGAAGACCAATTTAGCGGATATGTGCAATTGGGGTGTGGCTTCATGCGGGAACGTCGCCTTTGGAAAATCATAGGACTCGGGCAATGCCTCGGTGGTGTGATACTCGATCTCGTATCCTGGCCCCAGTTCAATAATGCTACTATGAACGTCACCGGGCGCCAGAGGCATTTAAGCTGTTTATGAGAGGTGTTGCATTTGACTTCGAGGCGGTGAACGAAAAGTGCCGTATAGATAAGACGATTATATGAGTAGCCATCCGAAAATAAGCGCTGGCATATCAACCGTCTCTATCATGATGTTTCATGTTTGTGTGTCAATAGATCCATACCTAGAAGCTTTCATCTCGGAGTTGGCCTGCAGATTCTCCCCCCCTAGAGGCGTAAACGTCGGGAGAAATGGATTGCAGCCGACTGTTTCGTACCCGCCGATCCCGCGGCGACCTTTGCCTACTTACCAAATCAATGTTGCTTGCGTCTGGCGAAGCCAGCGCTATGAGGCTGTTACTCGTGGGATCTGCTGTGTTTTTGATTGAGTCATGCTTATAAAAGGCCTGGGAAGTGTGTCGTTGGTGGAATTACTTCTGGTTGCCTTACTTCTTCTCGCCTTCTCATCTTCTAGTCGCGTCCCAGTTGCGAACAAACACCGATTGTTCGGCTCCAATTGTGGGTAGTTCAGATTTACTGCCGTTCCCACGGAAGCTTTCCTGACACTCACCATCCTCGATCCGCTCAGAGGGTGGTAGTCTCGTCCCCGTTGGTACCCATACCGCAGCACCAAAGAGGGATATACTCTGTTCAATGTCATCTCCCCCTCTTCCAAGTTTGGTTACACGACTGAGAGGCATTTCATCCCCATCCAACCATGGTTCCGCCTTGACCAACACCACAATCCACGAAGAGCCCTCGTCTCCGGCGAGCAGTGACGACGATTTCCCAGAGTTCAACGCGTATACACCTAGAGGCCAATCCCCATCTTCTCTTCACAGTCTGCCGAGGTCGTCCCCCGCCATCACGATCAATGCCGCAGCAGCAGACTTTCGTCGAACCCAATCCGCATCCGCTTCTATTCCATCCAAGTCTGGTGCCGAAAATCGAGGGAGATCCCTTTCTCCAGCTGCTACTAAGAAATCGAGGGAGCCCTCCCCCGCCCCGTCGGCTGGCCTCGACGCATCCTGGTGGGGCTTGCCAGAGAAAAGCAGCTTACCGTGGAAAGATCAACAGCCAAAGCCCAAACAGTCCATTCCAGCTAGTCAAGTTGAAGGCTATGAGCATACGCAACGGGTGAGCTTCGCGCTTTTGCCATCTCTGATCGATCTGCTTTGGGCCTCTGAATGATCGGGTGACTGACTTGATTTCCCTTGCTCTGTCCAGCGGGTCGCCTTGGCTGTTCGGTCTTGTCTGGGAAACGTTCTGGATGTGGGGCATGAGTTATTATCGATTGGAGTGGATCTTCTGGAGCTGGCTCCGGTTCCAGGACTAGCACCAGCAGCGAGAACTTTACTCAACATATGGGACGCGGTGGGGGGTGTCGACGTATGTGTTCGTCTTCAGCCTATACATGTAATTTACTCACCAGCTTCCCATCATAAGGTCAACTTCAACGGGTGTCTTCGTTTGACAGAGCGCTGCGCGGAACTGCTTATATCAATCCGTCAAGAAGTTCAGGAAGCAGGGGGCATCGTGGTGCAGGAGCTGCATGCACCGGTATCAAAGTTAGAAGAGTACGTACAACCGATCTTTATCCGATGCTTATCGAGGTCCCCGAATGTTGACATCAATCAAAGGACCTTTGTTCACATCTTGGAATTCATGAAGAAGCAAGTCCGACGTCCTTTTCTCAAGCGCTTTCTCAAGAGAGAAGAAATCCAACAAGACCTCCACGAATGCGACGTAGCCTTACGGGATGCCCTGAGTCTCTTCGGTGTACGCGGGTCTCTTCTGAGTTCCATCCTACGCTCATATTTTGCCTTCATTTTTAGATTTCGGTGCAGATTCGTATATTCAAGCAAGTCCAGGAGACTGAGCGTCAACGAAAGAAAGATACCGAAGCGATTATCAACGCCGTCATCGCGACTAGTATTACCGGAACTCCAGCACGAACGGACGCTCGGTTGTCACCCTTATCCCTCTCCATGGACGACGAGGACTCCGCCGCAAATCCCACATCCCCAGATCGACTCTCGCCCGTGACGCATATTATAACTACTTCCAATGCCCTCGGTCTTTCAGACCAAATCAACGGATTATCTATACCTCCCGAAAACATTCTCCCGGTCTTAGCAACCCTTCAAGAGTCCCAGAATTCACTCGACCATACGAACGATATTGCCTCCCTCCGCCAACTCATGTACCGTGCCATCCAAGCAAACAGTGAGGCAGAGCTGGTCGAGATACTCCAAGTCAAGCACGAACAGATGCCAGACGCGATTAAGACACTCCAACGGGCCCTAGAACACGTGGTGGAGAAGCGTGGAAGTCAGTCACCTGCAGACGTCATCCCACCAGGGGTCGTAATCTCCAAGATTAAGCGTCGGTTCAGTGTGAAGGGAGGAGACGGGTCGGAAGGAGGGTTACAGAGGTCCAAGACCGTTGTGAGTATCGAAAGTACGACGAGTAGCACCAAGTCTACCAACGAAACGGGGAGTGGAAGTGGTGGGTCGAGGAGGACGAGGGATACCCTCGAGCAGGAGTTCATCGAAAGTGGTATCTCGGCTCTAGTTCGTATGAGCCAGGGCCAGAATACCAACCTTCCCAGCTGGACCATTACGAAATACGAAGTCAACCGGGAGAAGAGGATTGGGGTCGGTGGATTCTCAGAAGTTTACCGCGGAACCTGGAAGGGCAAAATCGTCGCCATCAAGGTCTTGAAGCTCGAAACCGACAAGAAACTGTTTATTCGCGAAGTGGAGATCTGGAAGACTCTTCATCATCCACACGTTCTTGAGCTGTATGGGGCGAGTAGCGCGTCGGCACCACCATGGTTCTTCGTCAGTCCATACCAGAAACACGGAAGCCTTGTTGATTACCTCAAGAAGGTGGCGCGAGACTTTCAGGATCCTATGAGCGGGGCGTCTCGGTACTTCAGGCCAGACCGAACACCTAAGAAAACGGCCACCATTCCTTTACCCTTCAGAACGAGAGATACGCCCCTTACGCCACCCGCACGAGAATCCTCCTTGGGACTACCCATTACTGGCCTTACTCCACCCAAGTCCCCACCCAAGTCACCATCCAAAGAGAGCTTTAAAACTCAGCAGGAATGGGATCTATTCCGGTTCATGCACGAAATTGCAAAGGGAATGGAGTATCTGCACGACCACGGCGTGCTTCATGGCGATTTGAAGGCTGCGAACGTTCTTGTGGATGACTCGCATCGATGTGTCATCACCGACTTTGGGCAGAGTGAGATGAGGTCGACTGCTTACGGCCTGACTGGGAAGCAACCACCCCGTGAGTGTCTTCCTATAGATGTTGGTTACTAGATGCTCATTTTATGTTTTAGGTGGTACTCTCCGATGGCAGGCCCCCGAGCTTTGGAGCAGCAACAGCAAGCTAACACGTGAAACCGATGTCTACGCATTCGGAATATCATGTGTCGAAATCGTCAATATGGGAAAGCTTCCCTGGGGTAGCTTGCTCGAGGACGAGGTAATTCGGAACATGGTTCTTAGTACGTGATGAATGATCATTATATACTTTCCCAGGTTACTAATTAATCTATGCAGAGGAGAACAGCCGACCGTCGGTAGCCGATGAGTCTCGGTTTAATACACCCAGCCTTCAAGAGATTCTGAAGTTGTGCTGGCATCGTGACCCTGGCCGTCGGCCTCAGTTCTCAAAAATTGCAAGGGATTTCAAGATCCTGCGGAAGAACTTTGAACATGAGGACCTTGAGACGCCTCAGGCTCCTTTGGCCACCTTGCCAGAGGAAGCGAGACCGGCGTCCCCTACGCCTGATATGAGACCTGGAGCCCTCCCTCCTCTCAGCCCGCCACCAGTCGGTACGTCGAAATGAATGCTCTTTCCAGGGATATTCCTAACTCCATTTCGTATAAGTTGACATCTTGGGCTGGCCATTGGAAGACACCGGGTATCCAGAAGAAACCGTTGCGAACGATGGTATAACTATGCCAGAGCCCGTCTTTTACAGTGCTCAGGTCCCTGGCCCTCCGGCCAACACTGAAAGCGGCGACGACGTCTCTGACGACATCGAGTTGATCGATCTCGATTTCTATCCCCAAGCAGCGCTAGTGGATGCCAATACTGCGGCGGTGTGGAACGAACGGCGGTACCGACTGCTTCTAACACACGATTACAATCAGTATCGTGAGTTGTCTAATCGTTTTCTCTGGCGTGTGCTCATTATTTCCAGTTGTTCTGCCCCTGTGGCATCCTTCTGCGGTTACCATTGGTGCGGTTGGGTATCTGGACAAGCCGAGGGGAGAGTTTATTTCACTCTTCAACGCTTTGTCGCCACAGCTCTCGGACCATCGTATCGCAAAGAGCCTCCCTTCTATTTGGGAGTATGGCAAAGTCGAAGTGAAGAGCCAGAAGCAAGAAAAGCGAACGTTTACTCTGAAAGGATGGGACTCGATCGTTGGACTACTCAAGCGTGGCAAGAATGATCATAAAGAAGGCGGTATACCGTAAGATGTCAGCAGGGTTTATTGAATGAGTACTGATGAACGGCTAGAATCACGCGGCGGCACACCTTCCAGTTGCGTAATGGCCATGTTGCCGCTCATTTGGTTGCACAAACCACCGAGTATCGGTACATGGACGAGGCGAAAGCTGCAAAGAAGTGGTTCAAGGCGCACATCAACAGCATCATGAAAGCGTACCCCACGATCCAGAGGGAAGACTTTTGCTTGGGTTAGTCTTCACATTAGGCTCAAGATCATCTGCTAACTGGATCTGTAGTGATCGGACTGTTGAGAACACCAAACTACGCCTTGTTCGTTAGTCACCGTCATCCGGATGGACATGTGAGTAGGTTGGATCTAGATTACGGCCGTTATTGATGCGTTTTCAGGTCCATTTCAACGCGTACAAATCACCCAAAGTCGGTCAACCTTGGGGGACGTTTACCACAGATAACGCCAGCCACGGAGAACCAGGTCCTTCGTACGACGACGGGGGCGACACCCGACCACGAATAGAGGCCAGTAAAGTCTCCAGCGAGGGAGGACCCTGGGACACAGTCTTAATATCGCGACTAAGATTCAGGGCGGACGAAGAAGAACCAACATGGAAGTTGTAGTCTCCTCCATCATCATGATTGAACTCTAGCTACTCCACCATCATTCTATGTATTTATGTGCCTCCACTAGCATCTCTCCTCACGCATCTATCGCATTGGACGATTGTATCTTTGCATATCAATGTTTATTTATATACATCAATGACATTTTGGAAATTAGCTATTCGTTGGCCAATCGTTAATCGCCCATCCCTCTCGAGCTTCGAACTTCTAACTTCGAGCCGGTAAATATAGTTCCCCATGATCAGGTCTGCTCATAACTAGACTCGACCTCTGCATATGAAAGAGAGAGACACGGAAACTCGGAAAAATTTAAGTCCCAGGCCGTTATATGTCGTCACTCGACATTGTCTTTGTTCATTGTTTTTGTTCCCGCGGTATGTTATAAGCCCTGGTCCCTTGAAGCTCTGAGGCTTCTTGGATCTGTGCCGCATTCGTGGATCTAGGTAATTCGTTAGCGAATCGCTAATTCCTCTCGAACTTCGAACTTCGGGAATGGTAAATATAGACTCTCTCGCCGCTCGGCTTGTGGACTACTTTATGCATCTCCGTTGACGGCTGACAGACAGCAGCTTCAATCTCCGCCGATACCACATTGCATGGTATAAATAGCGACGGAGAGGTCGAAAGTTATCTTTACCTCTTCGCGGTGCCCTGCTGTAAGTTTCTGATAGTAGTCGTTAGCGGAAGATTATGGATTCGGCACGTCATGATAGGTGATGAAGTGAATTTTCTACACTATGCCGGCACTTGAGTGAACGGCCGTTTGAAAGCATTAGTCTATTAATATTCATCCCTCGGGTACGTAGGAATACTTGGTAGTCTACCAAAAATTCCATGAGCTCTCCATATACAGTATTGAGACTTCACAAGCCGTTTAAGACATCCTCTCCTGCCAGGTATTGTGGTAGCCAGTGAGGCCAACGCGTCGATCACGTTTGAAACGATAACATTTGACATTTCCCCTCGAACCGTTGACAGCTCTCAAATGACTACAACATAACTCCTCTCATAGACATAATTGATCTCCGCCGACCCCAGGTATAGATAAGCACGGAAAGGAACGTCGATGATGGTCACTAGTACTACTCAGGAGATTCAATGTTTCCACTTTGCACTGAGTGCTCGTCGTTCCAGTTTCGATTTCCAATACTAGTAATCAGTACTCAAGGTAGTCTCTCCGTACGCGTCTTCTTAAAGGAGGCTTCTTCGATCTGCACGTCGCGGTCATGGTGATAAGTGATAAGTGACGCAATTTCTGTTCTTTGACCCTGGTCGCGATAGTCCCCCTTCGTCCCCTATACCTCTGACGACGGTCGTCTTCGACTTCCCTTATCCCTTGAACGTGCTGGACCAGGTTCTTATTTTCATCAGCCACTGTCGGGCTTCCTTGGAACTTGGCTACTCGGTGGCGAATCCGAGTCGTTAATTCGTCTCAAGTGTCAATCTGCGAGTATGGTATATATATATCCTCTCAGTTTGGCTCGATCTCCGCCGATGGCCAGGTAGAGATAGTTGCTGAGGGGGGAGGTCAAGGACAGTCATGGCTCATCTTTGCGTTCCTACGTCGCTCGGTATCAGTATTTGTTCTCTTCTTACTGGGTCTCAGAGCAGGCTTCTTAGATCTACACGTCGCGTTCATAGTGATGTGTGATAGTGCAAGTTGGTCGATGACGCCATAATCTATCTTGCTCAATCTTGCAGACAGGCGGCAGTCAGATCCCTCGCAAATAGTCCCGAGCGCTGACTGAACGGCCGAGTGCCTGTCCATCCTCCAGAGGAATAATTACAACAAACTCTCCACATCGCAAGCTGTCTTGTGCATTCGAAGTTAACCTATTACATCCCTTCCAATGTGACAGGCTGCTACCACAACGGGTGAAGAGTCTGAGCAACATCGTGTCATATTCCGTGGTGGAAGGACCGGGGGCTGCCAGAGTTCCAGCATGCTCCCGGTCGATTTGCAACGAGGCCACTTGGGTGGGAGGAGTTTGATTTGCGACGGTCATGCGACAAAGAAGTAAGTGATACTCTATGCAGGTCTGTTCAGATACTGGGTGGCGCGTTGGTGGGTTTATCTACCAGTAGGCTCTTATCGACCGCAGAAGCGCTGGGCGTGACCTCGAAGGGATCTTTAGCACGGGCACCCTTCGGTAAAGTGGGTCTTCTCGCCAAATATCTGGTGCACCCTTGGCTCCAACTCTTCAATCCACGAGCCAGCCACCGTTTCGACACCGTATTAGGCGCGTTCATATTCTGCGGCGCGGGCTATTACGTACAACCAGCATCCAGTACCTTGAGACCGAATGACCAAAACTGTATACCCTCTCGCCTGAGATTCCGGTATGCATATTCCTAAACGGATACCCTGCGAATCGTCCCAACACTCCAGGGGGATGAAACGCCTGAAGGAGAGCTCAGTGCGGGAGAACGCGTGGTTTACCCCGAGGTTTAACCCCATTCCTTACCTTTGGTAAGGCGGGTGAGAATTGGCAAGATAGTCCCAAGCGTCATTTAGATTAGAAGCTATAACCTATGAGAGATCGCAGATTCGTATCGGATTGGGCAGGTCGAGGCCAATTCCCATGTGAATGAACCAAATCGGGCTGATCACCAGTAACAAATGTGGGGTCGACAACAAATAAGCCTCATTGCATTGCCATCCGGGGCGGGAGATACCAGATGATGGTGTTAATTTAAATCTTCTTGAGAAGGCCCATCCGGACCGATTACAACAATCAGTCCTCTTTCTCCCCAAACTTGGTACTTATCTTATGTTCTGGGAATTGAAGCGTGATTGAATGCTTTTTGAACAACACAACGTTATGTATGTCAATCAAGGAGGGTTTAAGCACCTCATTCCTCGTTCCCGTGAAGTCTCCGAAATGAAAGGTCACGAAGCCAGCACAGCACAGCGATGGTGGTGTCGTCGCCAAAGTATATAAACGTACTATTCTGTCTTGTTCCTCCCAGAGCAAGTCAAGTCCCTTCCGCCCCGCTTCAGTGTTCATATGTCTCCTTCCCTCGTCACACACCCCGCTCTTCGTTAGTCCCATTCAGTGCTGTATCCGCCTTTCCGCGTTTCTCATCCGTTGCACACCAGACATAAGAGATGCGCATGACGCTCATGTCGTCCTCGAAGCTGTCCGCTTGAACATACTCCCTCTTATCAAACGACGGCTCTTGTCAAACGAGCGGGAGGACCTCAAGAGCGGCCATGTCTATGTTTGGGAGGAAGCGCAAGATGATGGCGGCCTCCTCCGTTGGACTGATGGGCGGCGCTGGTCCGTGTCACACTCTTCTGTTCCTTAGTCTTCCGAGTTTGAATATTCGCCTTTTTCAGGTCGCAAAGTCGGATGCGTGGCGACTATCTTTTCTATGAAGAGAAAATCGAAACCACTCAGGATGAGAGAGACGCTAAAGCAGCGCGGAGGTATGTTTCTTATCTTATTCGGATTAAAGTGTTATTTATCAATTGATAAAGGGCCTGTCGAGCGGCGGACCCTAATGCGATTGTTCCTCCTCCCGTGCGGAGGAAAGACCGACCAACTAAACCTAACGGTCTTACGAAACAGACCTACTCTGTTACCGTCAACACGGCTGGATCTCAACCTCGTAAATGGCATGTGGTCGCCTATTTCTCGGTGAGTTCCACGGGTCCATACCTTCCTATGTAGGCAATACTGACCCGTGCCCACCACAAGGGAAATGATTATACCCGCCTCCCAGTCGTCGAGAACTACGACTATCTGCGGAACATCCGTGTTCCCCCGGGCATCTATTTGAGCAACAAGGTTCTCTGCGCGAGAACCGATCGCTTCTCTTATTATTCCGATGACAACGACATGTACGACGACATGATGCCCTCTTCACCTTACAGCCCGATATCACCACCCTCGATGCCGACTTCGCCATCACTGCTCGTATCGCCGCTGCAGCCTTCGAGCGTTCCCCGGCTGTTCACGCCTTCCACGCACCAGAACCGAATCACTCTACCGCCAATCTCGACACTCGATAGCAAGGGGCGTGTTATCCCTAGCTACACTTCCACCACCTCTTCTCCTCTTAACTATACCCCGCTGTCTCCAGAAGACAAACGTGCGCTGGAAAGCTTCAGGGTTATGCTGTGACAAGACATAGCCTACCATCATGTATCATAACCACCGTCCGCATCGCATCGCATCGTCTCATCGGTATTTGCTGTTTCGTGTTACCCATTGTATTCTTCTCTTCCTCGGATCTTTGCTTGCAACATACCCCCCCTACGTCACCTGAATGGTTCCGTTGTAATATTAGGCACCTTCTGTTGTTCTTCCGGTAATAACTTTAATACTTAGTACAGTTTGTTTGCATCAGTCATATTCGCTACTGTCACACTATCACATTAAACTCATCCATTCCCAAGCTTTTCAGAATCGAGATAAATTCGTTATCGGAAGTGGTATGATGTGCTAGAAGCAGATATGTGGTATGTGGCGAGGAGATAGGAAGTTAAAAGAGATGCGTGTGTCCTGCTGACTAGGTTATCCCTCCACGGCGGAGTAGCGGTGGGCTTATGGAACACGGGGTGTCGAGGCTCACTCGGGTATCACAAACGAGGAAGGATCATGGCTTTTTGTGATTAGGTAGAGAACAAATAATATGACTTGAGGAGAGCAGAGTTTCATTAAACTAAGAGGATAACACGTTTCCTAGGAAAGGGGACGAAGGTTGAAGGAAGGAGGTAGGAGTAGCTATCGATGGAGATCATATTCCGCGAAAGGTTGAATGGTGTTGGGAACATCTAGCTTATTTCTCTATGGGTTAAAATCGAAGGTCGAAAGCGGATATTCGACGTCTCTATGAGCGGTTGCGGTCCGATATGTACGTCATATGAATGTTAGACGGCCTGAGAACCTTTCGACTGTCCCGCCCGTGTCAAAGCCAATGTCGTTTTAAACATTATGTCCTTGGAGACGAGACGGCGGGTCCGAGTCTAAACGACTGAAACGAGATGGGGGGAGCTATCCCAAAGCCAAAACCAAAACCGAACCCTTGTGTCGGACCACTTTCTGTCCCCTCTCATACGTATGGACACACCCGAACAAAACACGAGTCTTCATTAGTCTTTAGGTATCATAGACCCGCAAAAGGGGAAGCTACGGACGGGGGAAACGCAGTTCCGCCGCTGAAGCGATGGAGTAATACCACAGGTAAAGTTTCTATCTGAAAATAGGAATAGTAAATGGGAAAGGCTGAGGCAACTCCCGGAAACCACCCCAGAATTTGAAAGGTGGGCAAGAGGGCCTATTATTGGTTCCGAGGATCGCCCAGTTGCTTGCCAGTGGGAGCTTTAGGGCTGTATAAGGTTTGACAGGATGGTGCGCGTGTAAGGTCAAGTTGGACCATGGTCCAATATCACCTGGTCTCACACTAGGGTACCACTGCCCTGGACTCCGACGCCATCTGCGATGGCATGACCACGGCCATCGAACGCGAAGGAACGAACGTGGTGCTACATAATGCCTCGTGTTGTACGTGTGGCCTTGGGGTTGGCTCGTTGTCCGGTGTGGAGTGTGAAGAGAGCGAGCCTCGCTGGAATGCCGCATTTTGTGAACTAGGAGGAGAGGGGGGGCGCCAAATGGGTGTTCCTCGTGCCGAGCTCGCTCGGAGGTTTCCGAAATCTATTCAGTTCAAGGATGTAAATACATACCGCCAACTGAATACAAACACGGGTATCACGGCCGTTGGATCATGGCGTCAACGTCTCTATCACGAAACTAGACCAGAAAACGAAGAAACGAGTGCTGATTGGCCTCGGTCCGCACTCGCCAGCGGCACGACGCCGGCAAATCCCGACAATTCAATGTCAACACGGAGACATCCGAGAGCTACCCATCCCGCACCCCGGCCCCATCGCAACAAACATTTTTGACCTTGTACCTCCACCATCACTATCATTATCCACAATGAAGGAAATTATCTACATACAAGCCGGAAATCTATCCAACTATATCGGAACACATTTTTGGAACACCCAAGAAAGCTATTTGGCAGACGAAGACAGTAAAGTCGACCATGAAATCTCGTTTCGGACCGCTGCCACTACCGCTACCCAAGTTGCGCCCGTTTTGTTTCTTTCTATTGAAGAGGGAGTGGGGAGAGATCTGAAGTGCTAAATACGATATTTTAGGATGATCCGATTTTGTGTCCCCGTCTTTTTCTATTTGATTGGAAAGGTGAATCATACCCGTCTCTTTACAGTTACGCTTTCACTATCGATAGGATTTTGACTCTAACCTCTGATTTATACCGTATTCCTAGGAAATTTTGGGACACTAAATCGGTCGAATTCGCTTGGGAAAGATGAAAACGGACAAGAAAAGTCCGATGCTGGTCTATGGTGAGCGTTAATAACCGAGCTACTCTTATCTAATATCTATGTGATATCGAAGTCAACAATAACACCTTTTACGATTTCGTTTCCCCCGATTCGCACTGTTAGTCCTATGAGGCTGCTGATTATGGATTTTTTTTGTGATAAGGAACGGCAGCGTAGAGGAGATTCGGCAACTTCCTATCCCCCAGAGCGCGTACCAGCAAAAACTTGATGAAGAAGCTGCAGCTGCGTCGTATGGTTCTGACCCGGCTGGAACGTCGATATCGCCCCACGGATTGAGAGACGAGCAGGTCAGGTATTGGTCTGACTACAGCCGAGTGTATTACACACCAAACACGATTCAACCAGTCCACGAACCTCCCGACCGAAACAATCCCAACGGGAATTGGGGAATTGGAGTTGAAGCGTTTCGTAGGTACAACGAGGTGCGTTTGTATAGGACTACAGCTTATATAAAATCTGACATCAACTGGGTGGGTTATCTTAGGACCAAGACCTAATGGAAGACTCTGTCCGTCTTGCGCTGGAAGAATGTGATTCCCTCCAGGGCTTACAGATCATCAATGATTGCGAGAGCTTCGGAGGCTTCATCGCGTCGTTCTTGACCGCTTTCAAAGACGACTACAGTCGAACCTCGACCCTTGCTTTCCCCGTTCTGTCAAGCCGCGGGGTTACGAGTCAAGCTTTTTTTGATATGAGCAATGTAAGCGTCCACCTCGGGTCTCCCAGCATAGGTCTGAGTCGGGTCTGGAAGAGAGTTATGAGTTTCGGTCCGGGAACCGACGGGCCCCCCTTGCGCTCACCCGTGTATCAAGGACTGATTCTAGACCGGCTCAGGCGGGCGGCTCTGACCTCGCATCGCCATGTACACTGACACGTTTTGAGGTAGGCTAAAGGTATTCAATCGACGATGTCGGATATCCTCTATCTTCGGGCACTTTACGAGCTAGGATCGCTCTCGGTTCCCATCCAGACTCCTTCAGTATGGGGCCCTGAGAATTGGAGGGACGTGCGTCTTCCAGGCGTGAGTTTTGTTTTTTTTTTTTTTTGTTCTTTGGATTCGATTCGACTTGACGGCGAAACCCGAGTAGAACATGAGAACGGGTGCGTATTACTCGTCGGCGATTCTGGCCGCTCATATAGAGTCTGCGACGTTACCTCTGAGGTGCGTTACTATTTCCTCCGCTCGCTCGTTCTTAAATTATCCGTGCATCGTAACCAATATTTTAGCTTATCGTTTACCGTAGGCTCGGAAGCGAAACACTTCCCAGTTTCGCGGCCAAAATCAATCGCCAGGCTTCCCATCCATTTGCAGAACTATACGGAAGAACACCTATAGATGCGGTATCTGATACGCAACACTTGTCTAATTTCACAAGTCTGGACTCAGCGAAGGTATGGTAGTGATTCACCTCGTTTTTTGTGTTGATGGCGTCACGAATCGTCCGCTACATAGCCAAGGCGATACGCGAAGCTCGACGTCACGCGAGGTTTATCCGGGTCAGAAATCCCAGTCTACGATGCGTATCCCGAACAAAAGGTGACGAGCATGCAGTCTGTTGTTCGGTGAGTTGTTGAATGGACATGGTGCTTTGGATGATGTCATAATTTTTCCAATAGGTACCATTCCCCCGCATATCCCCTTCCGTCGTCCTTCCCTGCGTCTTTATGGCCAGAGACCATGATTCGACCGCGCTCGGCCTCCTCGCCGTTGGCCACTGTAAAAGGTATCTCAAGCATATCGTCGGGCGATAATCTGGCCCCCTTCTTCAAGCGATATGCGAATTTTGCGGAGGAGTGTTTGAGGAGAAAGGATGATGCTGCGTTGGGGGTGGGCATTGATCTCGATGAGCTGAGAGAGGTCGTCAACGACTTGTGGACATTGCATGATGGGTATTCGGAGGTTGAAGATGCGTGATTGGAAAGGGTTTCGGAATGAGTAAAAAAAAAAACTGAGACATTCCTTTCAGATTTGTTAATCTGATTACTTACTTTTTGAAAGATGCCTTCTCAGATGACGGATGCAGTGACTCATGGCCCGTCATGGGCATAATGACTCCGTTCCTTTTTGCTTCGACGACCGGTATGTACACCAAAATGCGACTTCCTCGTGGGTGTCTATCGATCGACACCCGTCTGTCCGAGAGATTTGCATTTTAGGGACCCTGACATGGGTCATGCTGCCCCCCAATGACGTGGTGCATAGCATCCCTGGTGGTGTTTCCAGGAATCCGTCCTCGAAAGCTCAAAGTGCGTTGAACTGATGGCTATGATACCCTCTGTAAGTGGTTAGCTCCCGTGTCGCTTAGTTTTTCGTTTCATTCATGAGGCTCGGATTTGATATGAAGTATAGCATTGTGTGCTCTACTCCGTCCATGAACGTCTATGTGACGACGTACGACGCTCTATGCCAGGCGGCACGGCGGAGCTGACCCGTAGCACAGCCACACCTCCGTGCGCCTCCACCAAATATAGTCTTGAACGACATCATCTTTCGTCATGAAACCCCACAACATACCCTCCTCGTCATCCCATTTCATTATGTTGGAGCCACAACCCCTCAGTATAAATCTCTCCTTAACCAGCATCGCCAACCACAATTTACAACAAACATGGCTGATTCCACCATTCCACCGCCGTTATTCAAGACTCCCGAATCCATCGCGGCGTCTTTGACGCTTTCGAATTCGAATAAGAGCAATGGTACGAGATGAGCGTTCGAGAGCCTGGGAGACGTAGTTTTCATCTGACGGACCCTTTGACACAGCACCCGCTCTCAAGACGCCCAATATCTCTGACGAGCCGTCTGACAAGTGGGCGCAAAACGCTTTGAGCGCTATCGCTGATGATTCAGGTGGTACTACTATTCCTGCTCCTGCGCTGGGCCAAAGTCAGTCTGCAGTGCCGACTCCAGGTCTGAAGATACCAGGCTCATTCCCTGTTACTCGTGCAGACACTGCTGGTGTGGATGAGGGTATGGATATCCAGTATGTCAAGGATACGGCATCGTCGACGTTTGGGAGCGCGACGGAATATGCGGGTGTGGCTGCTGAGAAAGCCAAGGAGTATGCAGGCGTTGCCGCGGACAAGGCGAAAGAGTATGCGGGCGTTGCTGGCGACACGGTTGCGCCGTACCTTCCTGAGACCGTTGCTGGATATATCTGTGCGTTTTTTTGGTTGTTGTTCGGTTATTGGTTTACTCACTCACCATTTCGATTTTCAGCTACTGCGCATTATGAAGAGGTTCATCAACCACCTTCGTTCAACGGACTTGATTCCGTGTCCGGTGAATCCGTTGCAAAGCTCCCTGAAGAAAAGAGACAACAAGTTTTGCCCTCTCACGACTACGAAAGTGCCACACCCCTCGGTAAATCCGGCGGTGTTGGTCGATTGCCTGGCAACCTTTCCGAGAGCGGTGTGGCTGTTTTGCCTGACGAGAAGACGAAGATGAAAGGTGTGTGTGTATGTCTTATGCGTCTTATGCGAGACGCGCGCTTTTGAGGAATTGGTTCGGACTGACGAGGGGAATCTATTTCTGGGAATTTAAAAGGTACCATGAACCAGAAAATCTTCAATATCCTGAACGCGACTCTTCCGAGTCGAGATGATGAATCTACGACGGCGGCTGCTCGGTTAGGCAAGATGGGCGGGGCGGGCCCTTTGCCTGGTTCGATCAACGCGGCCGGTGTTGCCGTTCTCCCCGATGAGCGCGAGTCTAAAACACAATATCCCATGCCTATTGGTCCCCAGAAACTGAACCACACGCACGATGATCATGATCATGATGATGGTGCTAGCGAGGGCGCGAGTACTAGGCGTTTGGCGGGTAGTAATTTGAGTGTGAGTAAGGCTGAGGAGGGAGGAGGTGGCCCGGGGATTGAGACGTTGAGGGATCATACTGTTACGGATAGTGGCCATGGTGGCGCTTCGGGTGTGATTGTTGAGAGTCTACGCGAGCAGAACCATTCGAAGCCTATTCCGAGTTTGGTGGATCCTACTACTACATCTCACGCGAACAACTTGAAGGTACGCATTTTGTTTTTGTTGGTAAAACGTTTTGTGGATATCGATTTTCTGATTCATGTTAAATAGCCTGTCAGCTCGACGCCGCGCAATGAGGGGAAGGGAGAAGACTCGATGAAGGCGGCTGTGAACAGGGAGGAGAGGGCTGGGGCTGGTGGTACCGGTAAGCCTTTGCCCACCGTCCCTGCGACCGGCGACCGAGTCGAGTCTGATCGTGCGACGCTAGGCCACGACAACGTCGACGATTCATCCCGGGCCCATCCTATCCAAACCACAACTAACACCACTTCGCATGCTGACGCTGCGACGATGTACCCGGCCAACACGCAACACGCGACCAAGACGCATCATCCACCCGGCCAGGGCGTTGGATCGAGTGCGGCTGGGTTGGGTGGTGGGATGCATCGCACTGACGGCGGTGCTGATGATGAGGAGAGTCATGGAAAGGACAAGGAGAAGCATGGGTTTATGAGCAAGTTGAAGGGCGAGGCGAAGGTGATTAGCGGCAAGATTGGAAGGAATGAGGAGAAGGTTGAGGAGGGGAGGAAGCTGATGGGCAAGAACTAAGTGGTTCAATGGACTGCGAGAGGGTGTGTGGTCGGATGTTGGACTGTATTGTATCATAATTACGATTGAAGTAACCGTGTTTTTGACCGTGTTTTGTTTTTGACGTTCTGGACGATGTTTTATATCGTGACCCCCCTTTTTGTAGTGAAATATCCGGGAATTCACAATCACTTGTACGAATTATAAGTGTATCATCTTCTCGTAAAGTGATGGCTGGAGCTAGAGAATCGAGATTTTTCTGCTTGAAGTATCCGGACATATTGGAACTTTTACAGGAAGCAATCGGGGAGGCTATGTGGGATTAGAGTCTGATGTATGTAGTCCTACGTTCTCTTAGCGGCTTGCAACCCTTTCCATAGCTTCTCTAGTTCATGTAGCCCAGCAAGGCGTTGAGACTCGACGACGTCTCCGCTGAGCGCCTCTTCCCACCAACGAGTTCCTCTTCCTCCTTGTTGTTGTTCACCTGCACCATGATCCGATTCAACACGCACCGCTGCCACCTCCTTCCACCCAGACTTTACAAACTCGATATATTTCTTCTGGCTTCCTCCGTGTCGAGGCGAGAAGAGACTCTTAACGTGCCTCGTCCATTGGGTAGGCGGGTTCGAACGCGAACGACCAGACTCGGAGGTGAACCCGTTCGAGGCGAGTATGACTGTGGGAGGGACGGTGATTCGACCTGCTTTGAAGCATAGCTGGACGATGGCGATGGTGTGGAGAGTTGACCCGTCTGGTTCTGGATCGGTCAAGCTGAGG
Organism: Coprinopsis strossmayeri; assembly: GCA_900156845.1. Classification (NCBI taxonomy): domain Eukaryota; kingdom Fungi; phylum Basidiomycota; class Agaricomycetes; order Agaricales; family Psathyrellaceae; genus Coprinopsis; species Coprinopsis strossmayeri. Next base: position 46,792 of record FTPT01000001.1, read on the forward strand.
TGGGAGTTGTTGCTGTTGTTGTTGGTGGTCGAGGCGGTGGCAGTGGTTTCGGTGCTATGCGGTTTCTTTCGTTTAGGTTGTGAGACGAACTTGGAGACGAGGTATAGCTGCATTCATTCATTCGTCAAGAAGCTCCAGGGCGTGAAATGTCGGGTTGAAACTTGCAAGTGAACGTACCCATTTACGGTCCCATGCACCAATATACGACCGGATTTCGAATTTCTGAAAGGGTGGTATTTCTTTGATGAATTTGAAATGTGAAGCTTGTGTTTCAAAAGCGATTTTACTAAGAATTGACGGCTTTTGTGCGATACGAGGATGTGTATTGCTTACCACCTAGAGCCATGGAGCCTCCTGAGCGAAGGAACACGGGGAATAGGGTTACGAGGCACTCGAAGCGCGAGCCGTCCAGGGCCTAGTACATGTAGCATTAAACGTCAATTTGCTGTTACGGTGGATACGTATTTCCAGGCTCACTTTCGCGTAGCTCGAGTTGCTGAGATGGAGGTTGAAATCGCAGTCGTCGATGGCTAGTAGTAGTACATCCTCTTGGTTAGTATCTTTCTTGAGGGATAGAGGGAACGAGAAGGCACGTACTGGCTCGACCGTGGTAAACGTTCCTGAAATCAAAAGGGTTCATCCCGATTAAAGGAACATTGTCGATCCAGTGTTCTTCCATTTCTTCTGTGCCAGAACGCGAGCTGAAGCTATTCAGGACGCGAAAACGGAGATGGTAACGGATGTCGCGTAGGATGACGCGGATGACTGGGCGAAGAACTCGAACTTGAGGCCGTAAACGAATGCGATACGACGTGGTATTAGGTTGGTAGTTGAGAAGAGAGAGAGAGGTGGAGATGGGCTCACATGTCCAAAATAGAGGCCATGACTTGATGTTCAGGAGAAAGAGGATGGCTATTGCCCACTTTAGACTTGGGGGGACGTGTATGTTGACAAATGGCCGGAGGAGAGGATTTCGCGTTGAGAGAGCACGAGTTGTTATGTGTTTGAGTGCCTGAGCGTATGTGAGCATTGTTTTGGTGGCCAGGCCTGCAACAGGGCGCGACAGCGACATTCTGAGGAGAACCTGGGGTAACACCGCGGTGAGTCGAAGGAGAGATGATGCGCAACCCAGTAGGTTGTAGGGTATTTAGGGTGGGGGCGATAGCCTTTGGGGAACGATGGGGGTTTGAATTGAGTTCATAGCTCGAGGTTCAAACGGAGGACCAAGGACTCCGGATAGGGGGAATGATGTTTGTCAGTCCGGCCCGGGGAGTCGGTTGACCGCTATTGGCTGGTCATGTTATGTCATGGGCTTCATGTGACCTTATCTGATAAAGTATGGCCTCTGAGACAGCCTAACACCGCAAGTACAAACATAGTCTCCATGAAATTCGGATGAAGAGGCTGACGACCGCGCTACGAGAAGAACTACTAGGGTGTTTGGTGAAACTGAGAAGGAAGTGATGAGACACAGCGACATTCTCAAAGAAACCAAATCGATCGTACGTCCCCGAATGTCAGTTCCTGCCTTTATTATTTCTTCCTCCCTTATCCAGAAAGTCCCCTTTGCAAATGTTACGAAGGAGGTGATCAGTAGCCTCAATGTGCAAGGAAGGCGACTCATCTTCAAGGCTGACAAGGTCAAGCATTTGGCAGAACAGCTCAAACCAAACGTACGCATCGATGAAGAGATCAATTATCTTCAAGGCCACTTGGAGAGGGTTCACCGGCACGTAAACATAGATGTAAGTACCCCCGTTTCGATTCATCCCGAATAACCTACTACGTTGGACCAGTATACGGTCGGGGCTCGGATGATACTCGACAACCTCCTTTTGTCCCTTGGAGACATTATCTCGAAGACGACTGCCAATCGAGGTGTCGTTATCCTTCCCGAAATGCAGGCCCAGGATACGTCGTTTGCACACGGCCCATTCCAGGTATTATTTGGTGGAACCATCGACTATGGTGTGGTTGAGCATGAAAAGGACGAAAACGACGACAATATCGGTAGTGATCTTCTCGAAATCTGTTTAGCAGGAATCCTCCTCACCGACTCCTAATTCCAAGGCCGACTCCCCGGTTGCTCATCCCAGGACTACGTGTTCGACATTGCGAGTGGTTACATATTTCTCGTTGAAATCAAGCGCCTTCTATTTGAGGATGACTTTCAGACTTCTGTCCCCCAAGCTGTCGCGCGAGCAATAGCAATTTCATCAATCGCAAAGTGAGTCCTCGTCACTCGCATCACGGTTGTGTAACATAGAACACTACTCACTAGGACGGACACCACCCGCTTTGTTCTTTCGGATGGGGTTCGGTTCGTTTTCTTCGTGTTGAAGGAAGTGGATGGTCACTACACTTACTAAGAATCCACTCCAAGGGAGCTCAATCGCCCGCACGAACCTGGTTTTGATAATAGCCTCAGAGAGATTGTCCAGCTCCTCCTCGAATGGGTACATTCGTCGGATACCATTTCAATGCATCTGCTTCGAACTAATTTTCCGTCAGCTCAACTCGACCCAACCCGATTTGTTCGAACTCTCGCCCGGGGTCGCTCCCAGCGGCAAGGCCGTCGAGCTTGGCAGAGGCTGATTGGCACGAACGTGGTTGCTAACCAAAGCAGATTCATTGGGAATAATAGAGTGGATATGCAGAACTGGTTTTCCTTTTTTTTTTTTTTTCAAAACATGTATACGGAAGCGACGTGCAGCTGCCGACGGGAAATATAGGACATTCTAGGGAACAGGTTCATTTCTGATAGGAGAGAGGAATTTCAAGCTGGGTATCTCTTCAGATCGCTAGAATCGCTGTAAGCCCTGTTTCGAGTTAGCTTTTATCCTCTCCACGCTGTGCTTCCGTTACTGTGAAGAGAGTTTTAAGCTTAGCCATAGGCACGCGTAGATGATCACCATGCAGCCATCGAGCTGGCACCGGTTTAATCGGCATTTACATTTAGCGCTCAATTGGCGCCAATGGCCAACTTCTAGTTGTACAGCTACTATATATAGTAGCATCGCGCTACCATCATTTTGAGCGGAGCCTGAAATCGTGGAACAGCCAAGTCTGAGCCAGACCAGCGATCGTTTTGTTTATCCAACCACAATGGCACTGTCGGATAAGACGTATCCACAACCCCTACCTCTCAACCCGTTCGCACCCGACACTCCTACTCACCGGGCCTACGACGAGTGCCTTCTTTTGGAGAAAAAGAGGGAATGGAACGAGCTCGCAGGTGACCTCGGGAGGGATTTCTCTGAGACAATGATGAACGACTTTCCCCCTATCGCTGTTGCCCTACGTCTCTCTCCTACTGATGCGAGTCGCAGCGTCCTGACACGAGATGTTATGGACTGCAAGGCTGACCAAAATGATATGTACGTCGCATTGAACACCGATCGTCCACAAAGACCGTGCTGACACGGGAGATTAGACATTGTAGCCCTGAGCTGTTGGCGGGGTTAGCCCATTTATATGTCATTGGGATGGTCCGCGTTTGTGAGTGTCGATATTCTTCGCAGCGTTGTAGCGCAAAACGTAAATAGCTCCCTCTCCTTCATGCAGTCTACAACCCCAACGGGCCGACCCCTTCTGCCTCGGCAGTCCAGAGTCCTGCAGGTTCATTCGAACCGCCATTGGTGACCAGCCAGACGCTGCGACAACGTGTGAGCACATCCCCGTCCCCCTCTTTTATCGACTTGCTAACGCTCCTCCAGACCCTGATTCGCGATGGAAATTGCTGTTTTTTCACGTGCGTCCGCGATTTATTTGTCGGTTTGGCTCTACGGAGCACAGTCCCCGGTTTCGACTCTCCATCTCGCCCGCTCCTAGTGACGCATGTCGCTCATATCATCAGTCAATCCCTATCATCGAACATGGCGGGGATGACACGAGCTGTTCGTGAAAAGGTACGTTTCTCGACCTTCATGTTCTAAATCTGGTCGTTTTATGTCCAGTTTGACTGGGCCTCGACTCCTAGTGCGGTTATCGACCATTTCGGTGGTTTCTCAACCCACGAAATACTGGGCGACGACGATCTCAACAGTGCTACCAATGCATTTACAGCCACCGAAACGCCGCAATTTTTGTTTGACCATCTGGATCTCTGGCTTGAACCTGCACAGGTGCGTAAAGATCTGGTTTTTAAATATCGTTTCTCATTCACCCCAACACCCAGGACGAAGACGGTGATCTCATGTCTAACACCTACGATGTCTATTCTCGGGAATGGCCTATAGGTCCTCAATTGCTCCAAGCGAGGGGTATAAACACACGAATCAGCTTCGGATCAGTGACACTATCCGATGGCATCGTCGTCCCACTTCCGGATCCTCGGATCCTCGCCCTCCACGCCGCGTGCGCTCAGGTCGCTCTTCGGTTATGACTCAACCGAATGCGTCGACCGATTTGGCGCAGAGGCTGAAGGCGGTCCAGCTTGTTTCCAGAGCTGCGTGACCTGCGAGTGGGTTCTAGGGTAATTCTGAGGAGGAGATGGTATGCTATAAAGGTTTCGTTAAAACGCCTGCGCGACCTTTCCGAGCTGAATATATGGCAACCATCCACTTCTGTTATGTTCAGCCCATTCGTCCTTCGTCATCCTTGGCGATATTCGCTGTAGCCTGTTGGGTGGCACTCACAGTCCTCAGGCTCATTTAGTTTATAGATGTTCAGGTGTTCGGGTTAGCCTACTCTTCTGGTTTTGTAGGGAGTCTGTCAGGGTTGGCCAAGATGAGTACTTAATTCCTCGACTGTCCAGTTAAGCCCCATGCGTGCCGTTGTAACGACTTGGGTTTTACTAAATCTTTCAAGTTGCCGTGTATATCATTCCACCCATCAACTTTGGCTACTCAAGCCACCTTCCCAGGAAACTGTACATCGACAAGGGCGGCTTAAGTCGTATATTAGCCGGGAATGAGTTCAAGTCCCTTAAACAAGGTTAAAGCTGAATTAAGTCGCTAAATTAAAACTATTTAAGCTGACGGCAATATTTCAGTGATTTTTACTTCTTTCGCTGCCGCTTTCGTGATTGTTGGACGGCGGGTTCAGCCTCGTCCGTGATATCAATAGGGGTTTATATGGGACGCATGGGGGAGAATGAGCTTGGCGCTGTGGCTGAGTTTCGCACGGGTTGGTCGCGTCTCGTGCAAATCTGGTTTGGTTTGTTTTCTTCTCTTTTCATTTATCTTCTGCTGGAAGTCGTTCTGTTCTTCTTTCTATGTCTTCTCAAACTTCAAGGTATCAGTCAGGCTTAGCGCATACTCCGGCAGATCTTGAGGCTTCCTTCATTGAGGGGTTATCCTCCCTGAGTCACATACAGATTTTGGCAAAGGTTGGACGGGATTGAATCTGGGGAATGGGATGTTGACTACTCTTCTAGATTATAAACCCTGCCCGAAGAGGAGAAATATCAGTGCTTCTGGGTCTGTATGGACTCGTTTTCACCGCAAACGGCGCAAGATATCTCCCGACCGTCATTGACATCTTCGTGTCGTATCTGCAGCCGTCTCTCCTCCCTAGCTCACAGCTGGTAAATGCTGGAAATATTCTGGCACTAGAGGCCTCAGAACGAGGGTTGGAATCAATCTTTGGACTCTCACGTGTCCTGTCTCATCTTTCGCACGTCTACGAAGCCGGTGCTGAAAGGCGAGTTATTCTCTCCTCTGTCCGACAATTGGCAACGAAATAGGACGATATCTCTCGCTGGCTTCTGTTCGCTATCGGACTCTCCCCTGGCTCGCTCACTGGCCGTTTCAAGCGCACAAATTCGAACTACATGACGTGCTCATCTACGATACTCAATAGTGCGCTTCAGCTGGGTGAATATTTGGCCGAATCGTTACAGAGGAGCGAGGGAATGATGGACGTGGTCATCCGTATGTGGCTGATGAAGAACCGAGACGTCGATTGCTCCGACTACTGTGCAAGGCCGTTGGACCCAGAAACTGCGGGGGAATACTTCATAACACCTTTCCCTGATGCTCAACACGGATCGGAGATGGCAATAGGATGTCCTATCATCAGTGTCATGACTAACCTCATGTTGCATCCGATGATACGAGACCGTTTCATCGAGAGGTGGATCACGTACATGGGACAAGCGCGCAAGCACGGATATGCTGTCGACCCCTACATAACTTTGGCTAAAAAGTATTGTCTCGAGGGCTCGGCAGGTACTCTCGTCAAACGACCAACAGACGTGCCCGATCTCGTATGCGTGGAAGAACGCGATGCCATTGGTCATCATTAGTGACTCTCTTGCCTATGAAACGGAAAGTTCTACATCCAGGATGATTCGGGAGGCCTTCTTCAAGGCCGAGTGGATCTCGTTATTCACGAGCATTTTCGCCTCCATCAGCAATCGAAGTATGACTACGCAAGCATCTCTCCCGAATGACGATACACCTATCGCGATCAAATGCCTCCAGATGCAATACAACCACATTTCCCGACCCACGTCTAAAACTGCCGAGCACGTTACAGAAAAATTCCAGTCATTGCTCCGCTCTAACAGTCTCCAAATAGCGGCTAATGCTGCGATCGTTCTGTCCAAGTGCTCGGATTCTTACCTGGAGATGCTTCCTGATTGTGTGATGGGTGTCATGGAGGTGGTGAGGTGTTTGGCGGTGTATGGGTTTGGCTTCCTCAAGGTCCTCCGTGAATTTAAGAGAGCGAGCAAGTTAATCAGCGATGAAGGTTGGGAGGGACTGGGATGGGCAATGGGGAGATACTCTGCATCGATCGGCTTCCCTGGCACATCTGGGAAGGCATGGGTCAAGGGGCTGAGAGATGCTGTGGCTCGATGGGATGCTGAGTATCAAGTATTCAAGAAACGGGGGGCCTCAACTCACTGTGATAACCAAAATGTATGCATCCTCTTCTATCTTTTGTAATTGGTTATTGAACTTTCCAATTTAGCATCTCCAGCGATGGAAAGAGGGCCAATTTATGAAGGACAGGGTGTGGTCCTGTGGTGGCTGTGGCTTTGCAACGTACTGTTCTTCGCAATGCCAGCAACATGACTGGGAATCCCGTCATCGATCGGAGTGTAAAGAGACACAGAAGATGTTTAAAAGTATGTGTGAAAAACATTAAACCAACGATGACACTCACCTGCCTTGGCAGCACTGAATGCTAATGGTCAGCTCTACAAACAGCAGCACCGCAGTTGGCACGTCCATTTCATTAAGAAGACTTACGTAGAGCTCGGTGGGCTTACAGGGCACCTAAAACATAATGCCGGGGTGGTAGCACGTATTTACGGCACAGACTATCCGCTGGGGTATGTCTTTCTGGAGCCAAGCCAATATTTCCCGCTGGAGCTTGCCCTGGTCCCTGGACTAGACGATCGGTTCCATCGCGACTTTATAGCGTGGGCTGGAACTCGGCCAGAGCACGAAGACACCAGAAGTCTGAGATTAGGGTCAGGTAGCTGGAGCACAATGAGGCTTGTAGAGGGTGCCTTCTCGCTTGGGGATAAAGTCATTTCCATGAGTTTAAAGCTTTGGATTGTGAAGGCTGGGAGTCATCTCGAGTGTGATGATGTGGATGTGATTGTTTTGGATAGTTTGACCAGGATTGGGTGAGTTTCTATTCTTCTTCAGGTGAAGCCTGCTGCACAATTGCTCATTGGTTCTTTTGTGGTTCTTGCCTCAACAGATTAATCTCAAAACTCAAGACATCTTTACCTCAGAATGACCATGCAATCTGAGATATAATACATCCTCATCCAGGAAGGCAATATATGTGGTTGAGGAGAAGGTCCAGGCAGGCACTTATAGGTTGTTCGGTGCATAAGACTGATAGGACATCATGATCAGCTCCGGTGCTATGCTGGTACAAATTCGGTTCTCATGAACAACTGTTGTATCTTCCGACTACTTGGTTTAGGTCCCTTTCTTCCTGTCTTCTTACTACATCTCGTCGATCCACTGACGCATTAACATATACTTTCGTGTATACTAACTAGACCCTTGTTTTCGAAATAGCAAAGGACAGCCTCCAAATGGTCCGTTCTAGCCCCTAATTCGACTAAAGTATACATGTTAGCTGACTTGGAACTTTCCTCGCAGTGTCTCAATATCGTTCCGGTTTGGCTAGTCTTCGTGAAGGCGCCACGATCCGCTTGCTATCGTCATTAATGAACCATCTCCAGGATTTAGCGTAGGTTTGAATCACCTAAACTTCATATCAATATCTTCTGAATTCAGCAAAACAAGGTAGAGTGTCCGGTATCTTTCTACTATACTATTTGACTCAAGCTCCCATGCGATGTATTGTTCTTCGCAATGTCGGGAGGATTGGGATTCTCGCCATCGATACAAATGCACGGCGACCCATATGTTCTTAAAGTACGTTCCCGCATCTATAAATATGGACTGCCCAGTTCTTCCCCACCAACTTCCTCCCTTCCTCAACCTTGTTCTCATTCCGTCCAATCTTGCCCGTAATAACATTCGCCGCGCCCTTCAACTTCTCCTTCCGACGACTCTCATCCTCATCGGCACCGCCGTCAGCGTGATGCGTCCCACTGGCAGCACTCAACCCAGCCGCACCCGATCCAACGCCCTGGCCGGGTGGATGATGCGTCGAGGCCGTGTGCTGTGTGTTGGCCGGATACGATATTGCAGCGTTGGGATGCGAAATGGCGTTGGTCGCTGTTTGGATAATAGGATGGGAGAAATCGTCGGTGGCCTAGCGTTGCACGATCAGACTCGACTTGGTCGGGGGGATAGGAGGTAGCGCGAACGGCTTACCACTACCAGCCTCAGGGATTGCCAGTCGTCGGCTATTTTTCGGCCAATGAAAGTACTATTTCGGATGTTCTCTTCCTTAGCTTTTGGTCCTAACACGTCGCGTCGGCCGTCTTGTCAGTGAAGGTGCTCTTAGCCATAGCAGGCTTACACCTGATAGCAGAAAGGGCTGCATAGGAGCGCCTGACCCAACCCTGCTTTAGCTAAGATCCAACAGAAACTCTGCTTTCAAGAGCACATCCAAATGTACTACTGGAGATGAATGACACAAAGACCATACCCCTTGGGTGTAAAAGATTGAAACTGATGAAAAATTTGGTTGAGCTTTGGAACGGGGAGGGGGCAGATAAAATATGTCTCGGAATCCTTTTACACAGCGCATTAGATGGTTCTCATTAAACCAAAGATCATATACGGTCACCCTCGTCCCTCAAGTGAGAGAAAGGGGCTGTCGTCTTACCTCAGCAGGCGATAATGTTGTCCAAGCAGAGTCAAACAACGCCAAGGCCTCCATTTGCTACCATTCGCCATGTCTGAGATAACTCAAGGCCACAAGCGTAAACGCAGTCTCAATGATATTCCTATCGATATGTCCAAGATGAAGAGGCTGAAGACCCAAGTCGAGGCCCTCCGAGAAGAACTACTAGGGGTCGATGAAACAGAGAAGGAAATGTCGGAAGTAATAAGGCACGTCAACAACTTGGAAAACGTCCTCAAGGAAACCAGAAAAATCGTACGTGCCCGAATTTTAGCACTGTTCCTATCTTACTATTAACAAGAGACTTTCGTTTTCAAACGTCACGAAGGAGGTGATCAGCGACCTCAACGTGCAGGGGAGACGACTCGTCTTCAAGGCTGCCAAGGTCAAGGAGCTGACAGAACAGCTCAAAACGAACGCACCCGTGAATGAAGAGATCAATTATCTTCGATGCCACTGGAGAGGGTTCACCGGCGTGTGGATATGGATGTAAGTACCTGCAGTTCGATGATTTGAATGCTTTGCTACATCTCACCGGGACCAGTATGAGGTCGGGGCCCGGATGATACTCGACACCCTCCTATTGTCCCTTGGAGAAATTATAGCCACGAGGGCTTCCAATCGGGATGTCATTATCCTTCCCAAAATGAAGGTTCAGGATACGCTGTTCACGCACGGCCAATATCAGGTATGGTTTGGCGGAAGCATCGATTATGGCGTGGTTGAGTACGAAAAGGACGAAAACAACGACAATATCGGTGATTATCTTCCCAATGACCGCGTCAGCATTCTCCTCACCCGCCCTTTCTAGCCCGGCTCCTCGGTGGTTCATCCAAGGACTATGTGTTTGAGATTGCGGTTGGCCACATATTTCTCGTTGAGGCCAAGCGTCTCCTATTTGAGGAAGATCTGCAGGCTTTCGTCCCGGAAGCCGTATCGCAAGCAATGTCGATTTCATCGATCGCAAAGTGAGTCCCGCAACGTCACGATATGATCACTGCTTATAAACTCTAGGTTGGACACCATCCGCTTTGTTCTCTCGGATGGGGTTCGCCTCATTTTCTTCGTGTTGAAGGAAGTGAATGGCCACTATACATACTATGAATCGACTCCAAGGGAGCTCGGTCGCCCGCACGAACCTGATTTCGATGGTCGTCTCAGAGAGATTGTCCAGGTTCTTCTCGAATGGGTACGCTGTGCAGAATATCGTTTGCATCTGCTCCGAGCTCATTTTCCGTCAGATCGACCCGACACAATCCGATTTATTCGAACTCTCGCCCGGGGTTACTTCCAGCAGGAGTCCGCCGATGGGAAATACAGGACCTTGACATCATTGACTTGACCGCCCAGATATTCGCTATTTGTACTGTTAGGGATAGTGACCAAAAACAACAGGTACAATGACAGCTATGCTGCTCCCTGTTTAGCTTAGCAATTGCTAACAAGTTAATAACCGTTCAACATATCGCTTTGCAGATTGCTCGTCGAGTGATGTTCGAAGCTTTTGACTTTTTGAGCGTGGGGAAAGGAGTATGAGCCTTCATGTCAACGTCCGGAATGCTTGGAGTCAGCCCCCGAGATAATTTAAGCGGGGGGCATGAAAAGGTAAGCGCTCCAGCATTGAAAACCTGATGACGAAACTATGATATTGACCAGCACATACTACTCAATTCGTCTTATCCGGATTGTAGAGTCCCCCAATCTTTGGGCACCATTCTGTGATAGATTACATATCCCAGCCTCAGTTCCTTCAATATCTATGGCAATCTGCAGACGTGGTATAGGTTCTCTGCGCCTGGTCCGTATGGGACGCACTCGTATGGGCTTGGACATTCTGCGCCAGTGCGGATAATCAACCCCAAGAATGACATACGAGGTAGGAAACGAACGAACCATGATAGAAGATAGGAGAAGGTCCCTGGAGGCACGCACACAACGGGTCTGCGGCGACGTTGCATACATGGATACGACGATCAAGGGAATCATAAGTCGGTGCCGGGATGGCTGTGATGAGTATCGGCACCCAAGTAAGTATGGCTAGGAAGGAAATTTGGAAGGTTTTGAATGCCATGATAACGACGGATTGGGATTGGAGCTACGATGAAGGATGGCCATTATGCCTATCTATATATACCTGCCAAACGCACAGTCCCTGTCAATGTGATATATCTACCTTGGTCTCGACTTGATGACATTTCTTGTGCTTGGCCGACAATCAGCCAAGAGACTACCAAACAACCTGTCTCGGAGATCTAAGCCTCGGATCTCTCTCAGCGACACGAACACAGTTTGCGGTGCGTGTCATCTCCTCGATTCAATCAATCATGATCTACATCTGTTATACATGCTATCGATACAGAGTCGTGTCGTCATTACTACAGCTACAACATCTTCGCCGCTTGCATCCCCTGCCTCAACTTGTCCAGCTCATTCAGCGCTGCTACACGTTGTGCCTCAACATCTCCACCCAACGCCGTCTCCCACCACTTGCCTTCTCCCTCTGGCGCCTCAACGTCCTTCCATCCCGATCTAATAAACTCGAAATATTTCTTCTGACTTCCGCGGTGTTTGGGCGAAAATATGTGTTTGACGTGAATCCAGTGCGGCGGAGGATTGGCACGCGAATAAGAGGTGTTTCGGCTCGAAACGCTGTAGCGGTCGGCGTCGTACAATAATCTCGTTGAACAGTCCAGTGATAAAGAAGTCGAGGATGAGTTCGGTGATGGCGAGGTTGACGAGGTACGAAATGAGGAGGATGTCAACGACGACGAGTCCGACGCTTCGGAGGCCGGTGAGCCTGGAGACTCGTCAGAAACGAAAGCAGGGGAGCAAGAGAACCCGTTTGAAGCGAGGACAAGCGAGGGAGGGACCGTAACTCGGTTCGCCTTGAAGCATATCTCAATGACGCCAATTGCATGGACTATTGAGCCATCTGGCTCAGTTAGAAGTGATTGTTTGAAGGGTGCATTGGTGTCTTTCGAAGATTCAAGCCGACGATCTCGCTTGGGCGCTGACACAAATTTCGAAACAAGATAGAGCTAGGGACCGTTCATGAATATAAGCTCAAATTATCAATGTGGAGGACAACTCACCCATTTTTGGTCCCATGCTCCGATATAAGTGCGGATCTCAAACTTCTGGAGAGGAGAAATCTCTTTGACGAAGCTGAAATGCGAGCCTATGGGGGCGTATTAAGATTGGGGATGACGGTATTCATCACTACCGGCTTGCTTACCTCCCATTCCCATAGAGCCGCCCGAGCGGAAAAATACGGGGAAAAGCGTTACTAGGCACTCGTATCGTGAGGCGTCAAGAATCTATATATCGAATAGCTAATTGGCGATCGAAGGTTCCGAAAAGGCGAGGGGTACACCAACGTACCTTTGCATAGCTCGAATTGCTAAGGTGGATATTGAAGTCACATTCGTCGATAGCTGCGAAACCAAAGGTTAAGACGATTACTAATCGACGTCAGCTTCAGACGTACTAGCTCGTGTTCTATAAACGTTCTTATAGTCGAACGGATTCATTCCGACCAATGGATGGTTCTCGATCCAGTGCTCTTCCATCTCGTGTCGTCGAGCTTTAGAGACGAAAAGCATGCGGAATCGATAGAAGTAGTACGGTATCACGATCTTGAAGACGGGTCGGAAGAAACGTACTGCGAGCGCCCGGAGTTTACAAAACATCGGAGGCGTGGTTAAGACTCTGCATCTAAAAGGTAGAAAAATGAGGCGCACAGTGCCAGAAGAGAGGCCAGGACTTGATATTGAGCAAGAAGAGCGCATAGATTGCCCATTTCAGTAGAGATTTAGAGCTGATTCGGAAGAGAGGAAAGACAGGATGCGTCGAGAAGGCCACTTTGAGAGCAACAGCAGTCGCCATTGCAGCCTCTGTTGCCAACCGGCGTCCCATATCGAGGACGGGCAAGTAGCAACAGGGTAGAAACTCTTGGGAAAGAAAGAGGTAACACGAACATGAAGTAATGCTAATTTAGATAAGACGGAATCCTTTGGGGTTGGGGATGCTTGAACATCGGCCTCGAAACTCTTACCAAGGTAATTAGAGCCATCAGCAACCAATAATCACGAGGAATTGGACTTTGCTGGTGGGTCGGATAGATCTTATCGAATCATTATCTGATAAAGGAATGATGTATCGCCGAGATTAGATATGATTGGACATCAAGCGCCCGCCACACAGCGCCGAAGAAAGCCCTGCCATCAGGGCGATCCCCGACTCGCTTCAATGTGCCAACCTAGGCCACTCTCGAGCTCTCCATTCCTTGGGGACCCGAGGTACGATTTCCAAGGCACGATGGGTTGGAAAAGGTAAAGCAAGCCATCGAATCCGCACACAATGCAAGAACAAGGACGCTCGGATGCTTTTGCCATAAATGACAGCTGGCGCCTACAGTGACAACGTGCAACGCATTTGTATTCTAGCACTTACCTAACCATGCGTTCTGCTCATGACACATGGATACAATGTAGTCAAGCCGCTTAGTGCGTCAATGTATGTAGGTAAGGTTACTGTTATGGCAACTACGAGATTCTATTGTGTTAAGAGCCGGACTGAAGTCACTGGACGTTTGCGGCGATTCATAAAAAGAGGAAGCACTTGGAGCGTCCTTTGTCCAGCTACTTCTAATTCCTTTTCTTTCCTTTCTTTCCTCTTTCTTCCTATCTATCAAACTTGAGGCTGCGCCTCGGTTACACCGTCTGTGATAGAGATCTTTGTAGACCGGGGCTGCTCCCATCAATCCTCCGATTAAACCGATAGTCTTAACATCGGACCCGGACCATGGTATCTGACTACCGCCTCCACCCACGAATTCCAAGCAGGGGCCGCCCTCTCGTTTCTAGCCCTACAGCTAGCCCCCAGCTTACTCCACCTGCACACTGGCATGCGCATGACGCACAAAGCTCGTGGTCGAACCGTCAGGGGTATGCGCTGGCTACCGGTCCATTCATTCCAATCCAACAACATCATCAATTGACGACCATACGAGAGGCTCATTCGTATTCTGGATCTTTCGGAGACTACAGGGACTACCAGCGCAATATGGCGACCAATCTTGCTCAACCGATGGGAGGTCTCTCAGAAGACGAAGAGGAACCGTTGGAATATAGTGACTGCATGCTTCGACGCCTACACGATCACGATCAGCTGCTTCTACTTCCTTTCACGCCCTACCAAGTTCATGCTCAGGGTCAATGCTCACCGAGTCTATCTTCTTCTATACCGCTTTCCCCACCGTTGCCTTATACGAGTATGAGCCCGTATATTGCCCATAGGACCATAGATGTTCCCAACCAGGACTATTATGAGCTCGGCCAAAGCTCGAGCCCAAGGTGGCGACCAAGTAGTACTGAAAGGCCAGTTAAACGCGTTCGTTTCGAGGTGGATTCAGTCGCATGGGAGCATGCTTCAAGTACCTGAAGGACACAAGCATTTGGATTCGTGCGACTATCCACCTGGAAAACAGCCGACTCAGGCGACACGTAACGATTGTCAGCGGCCATGATAGTCCGTATACTCCGATCGCTGGGAGCTTTTGCAACAACTAATTTCCGCCCTCTGATACATATGGGCGGTGTTTATCTTATGCCTATGCCTATTTATGCCTTAATGCCTTATGCTTTACTCTCTGGACTTTTGAACTTGCGCCTTCGTATACCGTAATTTCCCATTTAATGTTGATTTGGTCTATCATATTTCGGACTTCTTCTCATCCCTCGGTACATTATTTCCCGCTGGATTCTGTAGCACAATTAATTTCTCCTGGTAAATGATGCTCTCATACTACCAACCTACTCTGAAGTCAATCTGGATCTTGGACGCTTTGAAAGCATAATCTCTGGTAATCAATGGAATGCAGATCGAGAGTGAGTACTGCGCCGCAGTGACGAATCGCTCCGCAGAGATCGACACATCTGGTTGCACCAATTTCGGTGATTTCGAGTCTCGAATTAGCTCTGACGGACGGATCGGGCACAATATATGTGAATCAGAAGTAAATATCGATCGCGTATCGTGATCCCGACCTTACTCTGACATGCTTGGTGGCCCACTGCGCCGCCAGCTATGTCTACTTCATCGTTGGAATGTGACGAATGAGAATTATGCGCGGAAGAAGATATCGGAAGTCCCGTGAGAAATGTGGAGCTCAACAAGAGCTATATCATAATAGATGGACACGGAATTCACAGCATGCAGCGCCAATTCTTTGAAACTTAGCGATCCCCGAGGAGACCATCAAGCACACTAAGTCGTCATGTGTCTAGACCCACTGCTTTACAATCCACGATTCCGTATTCCGACTACCCCGCAGTCGTTGACAAGGCCAGGGCTTCGATACATAGGTCTCCCCCTTCACCCTGAAACCTCTACACTCGAACTTCTCTCCCAGTCATGCCACCTCTAAACTCTGACACGGAGATTGAGCAATATAGCCACCCACTGTAAGCGCTCTGTGATCAATTCCACCTACACTCCACTCCAATGTTTGATCTGCTACTGCCTTTTTCCTGTTCTCTATCTATAGTTCCGGTTTCCAAGGTCATAACCGTGTTTCACGAACAGTCTTAAATGACGATGACGGTGGGCGCTGGGCCAGGTCTACAGTACATCCTCCCACCATTCAAAGCACTTCCAACCGGTGGTTCGAAGCTTTACGGGATTGGAGGGACGACATGGCTTCAAAGCGGTGAGGTTATACCCTCGTCGAGCGCTGTATTCCTGACAATGGACCCACACCTCTTCAGTACCCTTTTAAGTCAAACAATCTTACCCTTCAGCGGCTGGCACACATACTATAGATCTTCTCGACTTCGCAATCGCTTCCAGCGACGAGTCAGGGCCATTTCAGCAGTCCGGGTCTTTCTAGTTTCTCTCTTCTCACTGGCGTCTCTGGTCACAGCCATTGTGTGGTATGGAGGTATACCGCGCTCGTATGATGACATTCAAGTTATGGAGAGAAGTTTTCCGCAGCATTTATGGGGCGATGGAAACCAGAGTGGTCCTGGATTCCTGAGGTTTCCTGATCACCTCGTGGGGGTGGGGTTGAATAATGTCATTGAAGAGGCGTATGTATCATAATTACACCTCACATCAAGGTGTTATCAGCTAACTGGTATTTATCCTCTGAACACAGACTGATTTACGCCCATATCGCACACCTGACGAACCGGTCGTATGTTTTTGAAGATCATGTGTGGTCGGCTTTTCCCGTTCCCTACACGATCTACGACTTTGGGTTGCGGCATACGAGAATCCCGATTAACGCTTTTGTTGGCGGGTTCATCGCTGGCGGGAATGTATCATCTTCTGCCCCCAATTCGGCACCAAAGACCTCCGACAACAATCCCCAGGTTTGAACGAACTCCCGTGTCCTGAGTTGGTAATAAGCTTTCTGATGTCCATCTATAGCTCCCGAGGCATCGCTCCGTCTCGGCGGAGTACTACGACCATATGTGCGGGGCAGCCTCCAGCGAGGATCGCGTTCTGGTGGATGCTAAAACTGCTCCAACATCGTTTAAAGACTCAAACGAAATGGTAATGCGCTGTCACTGTTCTCCCGGTTGTTGGGCGTCTAATCGTCTGCTATGCCGGCTTCCGCTTTGTAATCGCCCTGAATATATTATCTCAATAGATCGACTGGTGGGTCAACCGCATCAACACTCTAGGAGGAAAAAATCGCTGCGTGGAGGTTAAAGAAAAATCCATAGGAAGGACCGCGATCAGGGTCGTTGATTGGGAGTACGTCCTTGCTTGAATGTGCGGGTTCTTAATATCACATCATCTTACCCATATCACAACAGCTTCTTCGAATCTCCGAGTCACATACACACTCTCATCCCCCACCTCCTCAAGTCTCCTGTATTGAAGTACTGGCAATGGTCGCCCCTCGTTCTTCAGGGTCTTTCACGGCGCCTCCGGAAGCTCGGACTCCAAGTTACGTCACCGGGTACCCTTGTGGAATCGAATTCTACCGCGCCTCTGTCGAACGACGGGAGTCAATCTGAGCTGGTTTCGAGTAGTCCTCTGTCAATGAATGGGCCTAAGAGATTCGACACGGGTGTAGGGCACGGAGGAGTTGAAATAGGCCGCATCCCCGGTCTCTTAACCGTCCATCTCCGCCGCGGTGACTACAAAGGTCACTGTAAACACCTCGCCAGTCGACGAGCAGGGTTTATGGCGTGGAATCTCGCAGAGGAGGTTCCTTCTCAAGACAGGTTTATCTTTTCGTGGGGGAACCGTGACAGACCATCGAACGAAGATCAACATCTAGAAGCAAAAATGTACGATTACTCGATGCGTAGATGTCTACCCACCATCGACCAAGTTGTCGAGCGTGTTGGGGAGGTTAGAAGCGAATGGGTTGAGCGTTTACGGAGTGGAGAGAGCGGTAGTCCGCTAACGAGGGTATTGGTAATATCGAATGGGTGGCCAAGTTTTCTTGAAGAGCTCGGGAGAAGGTTAACTAACGAGGGGTGGGAAGTCGTACAACAAAAAGGAAAACAACTGGAAGACGGTCAACAAAAGCAAGGTGCGATATAATGACCCACTTGCATCGAAATCTATGCTGAGTCGATGTCCCCGCAGACGGTGAAGAGGCCCAATTGGATTGGGAGGAGAGAGATGTGGGCGTCGCCATCGACATGGCGTTAGCACAGCGCTCGGAGGTTTTCTTGGGGAATGGGGTGCGTATAGTTATGATTGCTACTTTTGAGAGACATATCGTATTGATATTCTCTTCCCGTTTTCCTAGTTCTCGACGGTCTCAGGAAATGTAATTTTGCTTCGGTTGGCAGGAGGTATAGCCGGTCTCGCCAATCGACTACTGTGAGAGGGGGGCGATGGAGCCCATTGTGTAATGATAGTTCTAGGTTGAGTCTGACCAGCTTCATAGTGCTGCATCAACTGACAACAAATTTTAGCGCTTGCGACTCCGGACACTAGGGCGCTCAAGTCAGGACGAGCACTGTGGGACACTTTTACTAGTATTTCTCAGTCTCACTGTTATACCTCTAGTACATTCAACTAACTAATAGAATTACAGAAGACAGGTAAATAGTGGACCTATTCTAGAGCCTACGCAGACGTCAAGCAGCTGAGGAACTAAGCTGCAATGCCTTCAGTTTTCGTGCCAGCTCGTTTGGGGCATTTGGTTGAGTCATAACCGAGACAGTATTACCATCGGGGTCTGAGTCACGAAACACCTCAAATAGATGTCTGGCAGCACCAGATAGATGAGCGACTCGAGCACACGCGGCGTGGAGGGCGAGGATGCGAGGATCAGGAGGTGGGACGACAGTGCCATCAGCCAGGGTAGCTGATCTGAAAGTGACTTGTCGCCGTATACCAAATAATTGAAGCTGTTGATGGGACATCGATTCAGGATGACAAACGTCGTAGGTGTTATAGATAAGATGCCCGTGTTCGTCCTAGAGCGTGGGTTAATGAGGCGAGGGAGTGCTTTACTGGTTAGATAGAGTACGTGCCCGTGCAGGTTCCAGCCATAGATCCAGACGGTCGAAGAAACCATGCGGTACTTGGATTGCTATGAACGCGTTGGCGGCGCTGTTGAGATTGTCGTCACCCAGGATGTCGTGAGCAGAGAAAGCTCCGAAACGCTCGAGAACAGCTGCGGGAGTTGAGGCCCAATTGAACTGGATAGTAACAAATTCAGCAACTAGTACAGAAAGGTTGGTTAACATGAAACGTACCTTATCACGAGCAGCCTGTGTCATTCCATCAATGTTTGATGATAGGGATTGGCTGATGATGTGGGCCACACGCGTCACTTGCGGTGCGCGAGATAGATCAAAACGCGCCCTGTCCCCACCAAAGCGAAACCGACGTCTGCATCAAGGGTCCCAGTGAAAACACACCGATTTTCATCGCGCATGAGGGCCTGGACCAAGACATTAGCAAGTTAATAAAAGACGGGGACGGGCATGTGCTCACACGTTGTCGCAGTGTCTGGCTGGTTTCCAGCGGAGGCGTCAGAAGATGGCTCTGAGCATTTACCGCTTCTTCAAGAGAACGTCTGGGGCTCTCTATTGCCGATACAGAAGGCGTCGGGCCGTTGGGATTATAGACTGGAGCCACAAGAGGAAGCATTAGATTCGCCTCCAATGCTACGACAAATACCGATATTCACAAACGCGAATCATCTCAAAGACGTATAAATGGGCGAGCCCGGCCAGCAGCTCTGGGTTGCAATGCCTGTTTCGTCGTGTCAGTACGTCTAAGTGTACGGCCCTTATTGAATAACGTACTGGTCGTTTGGGCTAGCCTTGCAATCTGTAATCTCTCGTGTTAGGACATCACGACCGCTATCGCTAGGAGCGAGACGCAACGCATGACCCAGGACGCGAGCAACACAGACAGGGGGCAAGTCGCTCATAATGGTCATGGAGAAACTCCTCAGGTCATCTACAAACTCGTTCCACTGGATCTTTTGCTCCAAAAGAAGGCATTCCTCATAGGCGCGGTAAGTAGGGGTGTCTTTTCCGAATGGGTTGGGAGGTAGGGGTTGCGGATATGGTTTACCGGTCATTGAATGAAACAAGGGCCGTCGGCTCCGTAATGGCTGACGACCCTACACCACAATTTCAAGCTCCGCCCAAAATAATAGCAACGATGGTGATGACTGTCCGCGGTACTCCTTAGCCTCTTTAACTCTCACTTTATCTCTGTTATCGTTGGTTGCATGTGTGTCAAGTAGCTGATGGTACAGAATTAAGTACAGAGCGATGATGAACCACAACAACAAGCCAGGACCGACATCGCCCGGCCGTCTCCCTCCTCGGGCTAAGTTTAAAGGGACGTGATTGAAGTTAGTCCAGCGGAGGCGCCCGCTTTGCCTCTTCCTTGCTCAAATCAAGCACCCTTATGACCTAGAAGTTTGGACTCCAGTGAATTCGTCTTTCGAACGCATCGGTGCTGATCAACTACTACAACTTACAAGACAGAGTGTGAGCTTGGGCTTGGCGACGGGGGAGGACGTCTCAAGGGTTACGGCGCAGCTGGTGCCTGTCAAGCTCAATACCATCATGTATGACGCGAGATTCCCTAAATATATTTAACCACTTCACACCCGATAATTGGCGCCCAAAGGATGATCACGTGACCACAGCGCTCATAACACGAAGATTATGTCCCGTTGAGCCCGGACGTGCGTAACTCAGGTCGACTGATCCCATATCATATCTTCCTAGGTACTCGAAGGTTATTTGCTAATCCTTATCCATTCGTGATTAATATATGCAGCAAAGACTTGAACTATGTACCCTGGGGCCTACACATGAAAGCACACGCCGAGATAATCAGAAAGAGCTCTGAGCCAGGCTGCAATGCGACCCATCATGAACACCTAGCATAAAAAAAAGAAGAGTCCGACAACAAGATTTTTTGGAATGGGTGGTATTGGAGGCCGATCTTACGACAGGATTGACCTTGATGTTGATAGAGGGGAAGAAGGAGGAGTGGTAGTGTGTATGGGTATGGGTGTGGGCATTATGGCTGTAACTTGACGTGTGTTGCTGATGGACGTCACGCCCTGCTCCGGTAATGTTCGCGCTGTGGATAGTGGTGTTTGTCGAGTTTGCGAAGATATTGGATCCGCGGAGCACACTCGCTAAGGGATAATAGACGCACTCAGTATGGTACGAACTTGAAAAAGGCTCCATATCTATTACTTACTTGCACCAGAGGAACTGTTCAAAGGAGCCATGAGGAACTGAGAGGTTGAGGCAAGCAAGAGGAGGCATGAACTCTTTATAAGTATTCACATTGGCTTTGAGAAGCTGCAAGATTCCTATCAATCCTCCTCAGATCGGTCCTTGGATCTTGACTATTGATCGCACATTGATCGCTGCTATTCCCGGTTGCAAGTTGCTCTTTCCGAGATAAAAATCACTCAGCTTGGAAACGGAGAAGCCTCCTCCTTGGTTGGACATGGAGTCTGGGCTGCTGCTAATTGATTCAGCGAGCTTCGCTGTGGGTGTCCGAGCTATATCCGAGTTTAAAGAGTTATGGATTGTCCTCAGGTGAAGCCGTTGAAATACCACCACCCCTAACAGTTCGGCTAACGCGGTTTGCGGGGTCCATTTTGGAGAGAACAGGATTACGTACAAGTTGAGACTATTATTGAACCTGGGGGTTACCAGTGTCTTGGAAGCACCTCGGCATCTGAAGACACCTTCGGGCAGTATCTTGATAGATTCTTGGGCGGAGGGAGATGGGTAAAGGTGCAAGCACGGGAAAACTGATGGCCCCTTCGGCGCGGGGGATCACTTACAGGATATCATGTCCAGGGTGTTAACTCTCTCAAGTTGGAAGTCTGACAGATCTGTCCTCGAATAAGCCGCCCCGCCTGCCTGGCTCAATTGGTCACGGCAAACATCGGCCGCTAATCCTTCTCTAATTCCAACCTGGTATAGATGCACTATCTCGAAGTTCGTTCATTAAGGGTAAAACCTGAATCGAGCGGTAGATAGATAGATTCACTATACGTAACAGCTCCTTGCGTAAGGAGGCCGCCTAGAAAAATCGGCCATGGTGCTTATGTCCTCTACAGCACCATATACTTATAAGTTCTCGGGTTCCTTACTACGGGTGGGAGCACGAAAATGCATGTTCATATGATATCAGATGACAATCGCTTTGTCATGTGGCCTGATCATTGTTGCACTAAGCAAACAGGTACAGCTTCTGAGACCTATGGAAGTCGGGATACAGAGGACAGGTGAGGCATCAGAATATAGTATCCTAAGTTTGTATGCGATCTCCATGTATATCGGAGGATCGTTCGGCGTCGTTGTCAGAACCTCACCATCTCTGGATGGTCTATCGTCGTCACCTGATGGCCCCTTAAACTTAGTTGAGATCTAAACACGGAACTGGTCAAGGCAGATTGTCGCTGCATACGTTGGCAATGGTAAACTCGTGAGAAGCTGGTGGGATAATAATTAATCGGTTAGATAATAGATTAGAGAATGAGTTACGGGTGTGCATCCGAGTCGGTTTGTGAGGGTTACGATGGGATTTCGTGTCATCGAGCTCGCTTGAGCTTATGAGGTAGCCCCTATCCTCCAACGCGACGCGCCTTGATTAACGGCTAAAGTGGCAGTGTCGTGGCAGTGCTGTCGCCTTTTTTGGTCTCTTTGCCGTTGCTTTGCCGTTTGGCTCTTTGATTACTCAATATTATTATTACTTTCTTATCTCCTACAATTTGGTCTTTTGCGATTTGCAGGTTACTCGTTTACTGCTGGGATACACGGCTACTGTCAGGGGTCCTGAACACTTCCGGCGAAGCTCAACACGAAAACGACTGCGATATGGACGAAACAATACAAAACGACACGCACTGGTAAAGCTAGAAGAGGTTGAGCATGACGACATATTCTCTACATCTGGATCTAGTTTCCTCACTCATATTCGACTCTCAAACCCGTCTCTCTATATCCATCTTCATCCTCAATGGCTATATCTACAGAGGGGTTGGGGGTGTTGGTTAGAGATTCAGTAGTTGGCTTGGAGTTCTAGTTCCAGTGGAGGCGGGAGTACACGACGACTACGACTTCGGAAAGCATGACAACAAACACTAGCACGCGTCGGGGACTACGTCGCCAGCGGACGCTGCACCGGGTAGTACTAGCCGGGTGCTCGCGAGTCGGGCACCATCATCTCCTGACCCTGAACGATGTCGTGCATCGTCGTCGTCTCTTGACCCCAGATGTGCGTTGCACCTGCCCTCGATTCCTTCTCGCCCAGTCCTCGCCTTTGACATCAGCATTGTCTCTGACTTCAAATCTGAATTCAGATTGGACCTAGAATTCAATGCCGATATATCGGGATAGACTCCAGCCGCATGGTCTTTGCCTTCAACTTTGAATTCGGATTGGACCTTGACGCCATGCTCTTCCCCGTCCCTCCACCGGGCCTCTACCGCCCTCATTAATTTTTACACCAATCCGTGACTGTATGCCATCATCAATGCGGAGATAAGGCTCGAATTCAATATTCAGTTCCCATCGCTCGACATACTCTAGCCCAGTTCGTGCCTACATATTGCTCATGTCAGCCGATGTTTTTGCATCTTGTCAATCGTAAAGCCTCGTTTGTTGGAGCGATGTGTTTAGTAAAGACAGCTCCGGCACCCTGCTTCTCTTGTCCAGTCTACGTTCAGAGGGACGGATCCACGCATCAACCCTCTATCCCTATCCTCCGACACGACGCGACGCGCACATGCGTTCATAATTTAGGCGTGGCAGTGTTGTGTCCGTGCTAAGGTGGGGATCTATTCGGGTACTAGGCCGTTTGTAGTCTGATCTTTGGCTATTTTTCTCTTTGTTCTTTTACTATATACCCTTTTACGATTTGCCCTTTACTTCTTTGCTTCTTTACGTCGCTGAAGAGGCTACTCCCTGCAGGGTTACAGGCTGACTTCCAGAATTGTAGTTAACGCTCACGCTCAAGAGGGATTGATTCCCAGCCGGATGGTTTACGAAAGGACAACCGCGAACATGATACGGGCAATATTTGGTCAAGGTAATAGCAGCTCTCTCTCTTCAGCAAAAACAGGAATATCCTTGACATCTACTGCGATCTCGACGCCGCCAGCTCTAACGATGATAAAGACAACTTCAACAGCGACACAGACACCTCCAACGATGTCACAGGCTCAACGTTCAGATGCCGTCAACGGCGACTCGGTCTCAGGCGGCTATGCCTACGTTGAGTCCGCCCGCGAAGAAGTGCCGGTGACATGGTGTCGGGTGCGAATGCCAGTGCATAAGGGTGTCGTGCCTGCGACTTTTTCTCTTTCTACGACTGCGACAGCGGATGCTATGAGTCCAGCTTTTAATGCCAGATACCCTGGACTTAGCGCCCACAGACACCCCACGTTTCTTTAGGAAAGACTGTTTTTAAAGCTGTACCCTAAAGTATCCAGGACATTGTGGTTCGAAAAACTGCAGAAGGTATCATGGTCGGAAATATTGAAGCCTAGATCAGCTTGTTAATGGACCGAACACTACCATTACTTGGGCAAAACAGCTGTATAATAGGACACAGAAGTCATCAGAATCAGGGTTCAACAGCCAATTATAACACAAAGATAATGTCCCGTTGAAGACGGACGTCAATAACTGATCTCATACATATCATATCTTGTTCGAAGCTCAACCGTTAACCCTTATCCATTCCTGATTAATCCTTTAATATACGTGGCGAAGCCTTGAACTGTGTACAGCTAGAAGTGGACGCGGAATTGAAGATCATTTAACCGTATTATTATCAGAAACTCACCAGTTCTTCCCCGTCCCTCCACCAAGCACCCGTCCCTCCACCAAGCATCTACCCCCCGCGCTCGTTGATGTTCTAGCTCTTTCTCCTTATTTACATAGATTGCACAGCACTGACGTTCATGATGCCATCATCGATGGGGTTATTAGGCCTGAATGCGATATTCAACTCTTGTTCGACATACTTTCGCCAGGCTCGTGATCAAGTAATGTGTGAGCTGCGGATCGTTTGGGGTCGTGTGACACTTATACGTGACGGATCAGGTATGTAGTAAATAGTGGAACCGGGAAACTCCGGGGAAGGACGTACGGACTTTGTAGTTTCGGATCAATTTGCACTGCAAGTTCCGCCGGACGGATGCATACCCCTATCCCCCGAGGCGATGCGACGCGGATCAAACGCACACGTGCGTTCTTGATTGATGTGTGGCAGTGTCGTGGCAGTGCCAAGGTATCATGCGGGTGCCGACGAGCGTTCTGTTTTGTTCTGTTCTGTTTGGCTCTTGTACTTTCCCTTACCCTTTCATCTTTTCCTTTGCGGTTGGTTTTGCGTTATTGGCCTCCAGGAGGAGCACTGAACGTTGCAAGCGGTCAAGAAACGAGCCAGCGAAAGGAAATGATGCGTAGTAGAGCGAATGTTGTCGAAGAACGAGACTATTCGATGTTCCAACCTCTATTCGAACCTAGCTCTTCACTTCTATCCGTACTCGAATCTCTATTACCAACTACATCCACCTAACTCCAGATCCAAACTCATACCTAAAGCCCCCTGGCACCCGCCGGCGGCTTTCACATAGGATGAAGGGTTTCGGAGAGGTTGGAGGTTATGCGTATGCATGGTGGCGGCCGGAGTTGGAGCTCTAGTTCGAGTGGAGGTGAGTACGAGTATAGGCACAGGCATGTAAGGTCAGTCCGCTTTACAAGGTTGGGTTGATTACACCTTTTGTTTTTAGCTCCTCCTCGACGTCTGCTTCGACGCCTATATCCACGGCGAGTACAACGAGGACGACGTTGGTAATACATCACCCGCGAGCCAACAATTGGAAGCACAAGCGTAGCCACTGGTGCTGAGCTTGCAGTGTCGTTATCTCTTGACCCTGCACATGCCGAGCATTCACCCGCTCATCCTTTGACTTCGACATTTGACATCGATCTCATCTTTGACCTCTACCTCAACGTCGACATCGATACCGACACCAGCATCGACTTCATCTTTGACCTCGACAACGACCTCGACCAAGTCCTCGATCTGGATCTCGTGGTTTGCTTCGTTTGGGAGGTCAATAGGGTGTCAAGTCGTCGCCGCACCTGTTGCTCCATCTTCATCGTTATCGTCTAGTGCAGGTGAGAGTTCTTCGGCGTCTAAGCCGTCTGTGACAGGGAAGAGTTTGGGAGAAGGAGCTAGGGCAGTGAAGAGTGCAGGAGAAGAAGGGAAGGAGATGGATGTGCATACGAACGCGGTAATACCCCAACTATATCGATTATAGAGGCTTTTCCTGTGCCACATGATGCGGAGGGTAGAGGTATGCCTGCTCAAATTCAGGCTCAGAATGCAACAACTTCGATTGGGATACCGACACCGTCTGTCGCTATACCTTTGTCCACGGCACCAGCAACGGTAGTACTATTGTCGACGCCTACGGCGCTCTTTACACCCCTAACGACGACACAGGTTCAGACGCCGTCAACGACGACACATGCTCAGACGGCTACACCCGCGTCGAGTCCTCCGACGAGGAACCGGTGGTTTTATGAGTAGAGTAAGTCATTGCCTGCTCCCTCTACGACGGCGACGGCGACGGCGAGTGCTATAACTACTACAACTAAGTACTTCGACTGAGACTATTCCGAATGCCTCGACCAGAGCTACAATAACCTCGCCCTCTCCGACCGCGAGCGCGAACACGGATGACGTACGGTCTTCATCCCCAACACCTGCACCTCGTGCGACCGAAACCGCCCCATCCGTGTCATCTGGATCTACGACCAGTAGTCTGCCTGGCGGGAGGTGAGAGTTGGAGTTGACATTGGTGTGGGAGGAGGTGTTAATGGGAGCACTACCGCGAACGGTGAGTCTACCCCCTGTTCTTTTATTTTTTTTTGGCCCTGTTGAGGCGTTGTTGGAGTTGCCGATATATCTTTATGTGCCATTTTCTCTCCTTCCATCTTTTTAATTATTTATTTTGGTTGTTATATCCACCGATATCGTTCGTTTTCTCGGGATTGTATGCTTTTTTTTCTTGTTTTTTTTTCTCGTGCTTGTATGCCCGGAGTTCGTTCGTTTCTTGGCTTTGGAGGTTGTACGCCCCCCTTTTTGGTTATGTGCGCAATTTCTTTTTCTTTTTTCGTAGATCCCAGGGAGTTGCCTCTCTTGTTCTTGATGTAGGCCCTGGAGTCTACACTCACTTCGTGTCCTTCTGTGTACGGTCTATTTTCACATTTCTTCCAGTTCGCCCGTTCTTGGTTCTTTGATACTGTTTTGGTACGAGCTTGTACCACTCGAAACGGCGTCAACCTACCTTGAACGTAGAATATACGACTTTAATTAGTCTACCCAAGAGGGGGCTTGGCGTATCGAACATCGGTGAACCAGTTCTGATATGGATATGTGGATCAACGCCGTCTAATCTATTTATAGCTAGCACGTGCGAAGACAGTGCTCCGCACTACATCCGAAGGCAAGCACAGACACCAAAACATTCACAGAAAGCTCGGAACCATGCGGCGATGTAACTGGCTATGAGGGTCTGTGCGAGTTAAGGGATCAATCATTGGGTGGTAGGAAGGATATTATAAACCCACAATAGGATTTCTCTCGGAAACAGGGAAGAGGGTGTAGTGGTAGTGTATATGGGTGTGGTAGTGTTGATGGACGTCGCGACCCGCTCCGGTTATATTCGCATTATTGATCATGGTGTTCGTCGAGTTGCCGAGGATGTTGGTTCCACGGAGCGTGCTTACTGAAAGGCCACAGCCAAAAAATCAGTGTTTAGAGCTTTAGCATGAGATGTGGTGGTGTTGTGTTAATTCAACCCACCGTTGCTCGAAGAACCGTTCGGAGTAGACATGGACGCAGCTTAAGTCTTGAGTAGGCTTGGATGGGTTTGTATCCCGACTCGTCTTCAACTGTTGCCAGCCACCTACGAAGGAACAGTCGAAGATTACGCGCTCGAAGCCCAAGATAGAGATGAATGGGGGATGTTGAGGTTGTTGGACAGAGGAGCCGTTGATGTATGCACATAGTAATAAGTGTGCTATATAAAGGGGGCACGCCAGATATCGCCAAGCGCGCACAGCCTTGCACCAACTGAACCGTTGGTTTGATTATTGAAGATACAAAAGCTTGGAAGCCGGCCTATGTCATGAACATCCCAGGCCGGCAAAGTCTGCTGAATAGGGCACAATACAATACTAGGCCGCGTACATGCATTGTTATGTGCTCGCTAACTTATATATGACGAACGCAAGTTCCAGCTTTTCCTCTTCTAAGCAGCCGAAGTTTCGTCCGATGGAGTCCTCTACGGGCTGTGCTGCTAACACACTCCCTAATTCACCCCAATGAAGGAACATCTCGAATACCCACTTGTCGTAGAACAATAGTTCATCAATTCAATCTGTCTAATGGAAAGTGTGAACCGGGGCATGGACTACGCGTGCCCAGCCGAACTGCATCGCCACTCAGCCTGGAGTTTTGTTAAAGTTAAAAATAAAAACTATGGATCTTGCCGTTCGAACACATGACCATTACTTCAGAACGGGTCTGCGGGAAACTGGTGTTGTAACCGATCCACTAGTACGCATTCCGAGTGATCTAGGTAACGGTTACAAGTCCTACGTGACACTATCCTATGAATGCATGGTGCATGATAAGCACGGGCTACTGGGTGGTCGTTCGTGGGCTGTAAGAAGCGAAGCTTAATGCTAGCAAGTATGACACACGATGCTCCAAAGATGTTTAGCCCCCTTTCACGTTCTAGCACGTCCTAGGGAAAGTTGGGGCATATCACATAATAAGCGCCCATAGAGATCATCACGTGACCACAGCGCTCATTCTTTGGGAGGTCTACTAAATGAAGATGGCATTATGGTGTTAACAGGGCCTATAGATTGGCTTTCTATTGGTCCAAACGCTACCGCTACTGGAGTCCAAGATGACTGTATCATATGACGCGGAGGTCATCAGAATGATTGGGCTCGAATGACTAATTATAGCACGAAGATAATGTCCCGTTGAGCCCGGACGCCAATAACTCCGGTCTAATCTCAGATCATGTCTTCCTCAATGTGGTACTCAAAGATGATCTCCAGTCCTGATTGATATATGCGGCAAAAATTCCAACTATGTATCCTGAACTACAGACGAAAGCAAGCGCAAGTGCCGAGAAAGCTAATACTGAGGTGGCCCAGCAGAAATGGCCACAAAATTAAGCTTGGTTCAATTTTTGTGACTCACTTACGCATAGGAGCCTTACATGTATATGACAGCGCAAGTGATGGCAGGACCCTGAAAGTGATTTTCCCACCATGTCATGGCCGCCAGAACCACAGCGCCGGCTACCCACTCCTTCAACTAGACTGCAACGAGAGTCCGAGAATCTGTGCCTCATGAGATTCATATGTATTAGGTATGGTGACCGATTGCAATCTGTCAACATTTGTTCGTTCTTAATAGGATGTGATGGGTACGTAGTATGTATGTTAAAAGAAGCAATGAGATGGTTCTTGGTACGGCTTCTCCGGGAACCTGTGGGAGCTGAGATGTGGAGGGGATTAGATAGACTTATCCGAGTGCATGCGACTGCGCACACACAGATTCCTCCGCCAATCTACCCGCTCTCATTGGCGCTTCCCACGCCGTACCTAGCTCTGTATCTTACAGCACTGTGATCGTGACGCTATCGCTTTTTCCGTGCCATTGCTTCCATTCACTCTAAGCCGCGTTGGAAGAGCGCCTGCCGTGATGCATGACCAGACTTACCGTTGACTTCGGCTATATTGTACTTTGGGCCTCAAGCTTCAAATATCACCACAGCGTGTTGGAGCGGGGCGAGCCGCTGACCCGAAAAGCAGATAAGAGTTAGACAGGAGTGTATCTCATTACAGACATGATGCACTGCTGTAGGATGCTGCTTTAGAGTGCCGATGGATATGTGTTGGATAACTATAGGGCAATGTGTGATTGTTCTCTAAGTTGTTCTTCGGCTGTAAGGCGGAAGTCATGGTTTATAATCGTCACTTGATGGTCTCTTACATAAATTGAGTTGAGATCTAAACACGGAACGGGTCGAGATTAATATTAGGGAGATTGGACCTGCGTATGTTGGTTTCCCAAAGACTTCCAAGCATCGTAGCGTTTGAAAGACGACAGTGACCTCCGGAGAAGACAGTGAGATATTAAATAATTAAGTATTAGATTAGAAAATAAGCTACGGGTGTACTATTCAGAGTTGGTTTGTGAGGATTAAGACGGTTTTGCACCGTCGAGCAAGCTTACAAGGTCTCCTGTACCTATCGAGCAACATCGAGTGTAGAAGGTTGCCAAATGTCAGAATAGTAAACGAAAGGCAATTTAAATAATACAATTCCACTTGTCACAATAAAAAGAGTTAGTAACAGGTATTACTTGGGCCGACTTGGAAGAAATAGTGAAAGGTAAACTTAATCAACAAGGAAGTCCGAAGTAATCGTGCAGAAGATGTGGTAAAAGTCCGTTTCGGAGTGGGATCGCCGTGCATAGTCGCCACGGCTGCAATTGGCACTTTGTGTGTATGACGTGTTATTGATTCCGCTCAAAGGGTATCGAAAGTGTGACAACTCGGTGTCGCCGTATCATATCAATCATCATCCACCCATGGCCAGCCGCCCCAGCCCAAAGCAGCCTCGAGAACCCGCACGGATCCCTTATCTAAAACCTATGATCGCGGCGCAACAACTAGCTATATGAGTATCTACGGCCTACCACCCCGATACTGTGTTCGAACATATCCTTTTTATTTAGATCGTCCAGCCGCTCTGGCCATGATGCCATCACATTCCCTGTGCCGTTACTTGTATTAAGTTACACTTTGAGGTTGGATCGAAAGACTCGAAGCGGTCACCATGGTTTCTATGCTAAAAGACGCAAGAACAGACTACCTGTCACCCTCCGCCACCTTGGGCATCGTCGCGTGGTGATGAGGCAGGCAGAGGTCTCTCGGGTCGGCGCACGTTATGCACGGTGCCGGGGAGAGGGGTCTGAGCTCTAGTTCTAGTGAAGGTGGAAGTCCTACTCGAAGGTCCATCCTTTTTCTCATATCGATCAGTCCGTTGATTAAGATATGTCTTCTGAGAGCTTTGCGCTAGCCTCCCCAACGTCCGCTTCGATGCGTGTATTGACTACGACTACAGCAAACACACCGAGAACGACAGATACGATGCCAGCATCGACTATGACCACGGAAAGTACAAGCACAATGAGGATCACGAGCCAGCTCCTGACGCTGGATGTGTATCATCATCGTCGTCGTCGTGTCTTGACCCTGAACATGTGCTGCACGTTCCGCCGACTACAACCACACTGTTGACCTCGACCTTGCCTTTGGCATTGACCTTACCTACCTCGACATTGAATTCCCCTTTGACCTCGACCTCTGCCTCTTGGTTCGTCTCGTTTGAGGTGCCCCCTGTCGCCAATTCTTCGGGGTCTTTCTGCACTGCTTTCGAGTAGTTCTGAAAGGGTTGAGCCTGGTAACTGTTCTATTGGGGTCGAGCTTATTCTCGTTATGTGTTTCATAACGAGAACTCCTGTACCCTGCTTCCCTTGCCTAGTCCGTGTTCAGTCGGAGGGATGTGTGCATCAACCCCCTAACTCTATCCCATGATGCGACGCGACGCACGTGCGTTCTTAATTTATGCGTGGCAGTGTCGTGGGAGTGCTAAGGTAGGGATCTATGATTCGACTGACTCAGCCATTTGTAGCCTGATCTTTGGCTATTTTACTCTTGACTCTTTTCCTATCTGCTTTTCTATGATTTGGTCTTTACTCTTTTGCTTCTGCGGGTTGCTGTTTCAAATTTGGGCTACTCCCTGCAGAGTTGTAGGTTGACTCCCAGGGGTACCGAACGTTGTTGGCGCTCAAGCTAAGACTCAAGGGATTGGACGAGTGCTAGCCGGATGGTTTACGAAAGGACGACTATGACTATGAGATGGACTATACGAAACGATTCGTGGTAGAGCCTAGAGTATTGGTATATTGAGGATGAGTGTTGTCAAAGGACGATGCGACCATTCTCTCCATCGACATCGGCATTGGCATCTAGTTTGCTGCACACAAGCTCGACACATTCGACGCTCCAATCCAAATCTTCATTCAATTCAACCTCGACCTCTACCTTAATGCCTGAATCCTCAACTGCAACCACAATCGCAGCCACATCTGCACCTAAATATCCAAAATCAAAGCCCTCTGGCGCCCACCCTCGAGCTCGACGCTATCTTCTCTGCGTCCGAGCTTCAGCCGTTTCATCTCGCCGCGTCTGAGTTCGGGTGTGGCGATGGGGGAGGCAGATATCTCGTGGTTTACGGCGCAGCCGGAGCTTTGCGTGGGACTAGTATTAGAGGAGCGGGAGGGGGGCGTTCAGGAAAGGTTTGGGGTTATGCATTTATGCACGGTGCTAGGCGGAGACGTCGGAGTTGTAGTTCCAGTAAAGGTGGGAGTCCTAGTACGAGTGCAAACGAGACTATGAGTATAGGGAAAGGTCAGTCCCTTTTCATATTGATATGTACCCCAACCATAACTATATGTAATGCCAATCGTTAGGTTGATCTCCTCCGTCTTTCGCTTTTTCCTCTCCGATTCGACCGCTGTATAGACTCTGACTACGGCAAATCGCTGAACGTGCGCTGGACTCGGCGACAGCTTCTTTGACATTGACGTTGATGCCGCCTTTGACTTTGACTTCGCCTTTGACCTCGAATTCGACCTCGAGATCGACACCGACTTCGACCTTGTGATTCGCCTTGTTTGGGCGGTCAAGAGGACGTCAAATCGTAGCCGCATCTGCTACGTCGTCGTCATTAACATCTAGTGCGAGTGGTGGTTCTTCGACATCTAAGCCGTCTGTGCGCGGGAAAGGGAGATAGGATAGCGAGGAGTGCACGAGGAGGTAGGATTGGGAAAGGGAAGGAGATGGGTATGAATATGGATACGGACGGGTACCCCCCGACTATTATCGATTACAGAGGCGTTTCCTGAGCTCCAGGATACGGATTTGGAAGTTGTAAGTCCGCCCGCTCAAACTCAGAATGCAACGACATCCACATCCCCTATCGCTATACCTTTGTCCGCAACAACAGCAGTACCAGCGGCGATCGAGGCGCCTCCAACAACGACACAGATTCAGCCGCCGTCAACGACGATACGCGCTCAGATGGTTATGCCCACATCGAGTCCGCCGGCGAAGAACCGGTGGTTTTATGCGTTGAGTGTGTCATTGCCTGTTCCTTCTACGACTGTGATGGCGATGGCGGGTGCTATGACCACGACTGGGACCACGACTATGACTACGACTACTGCGATTGCTGGGACTACGACTACTTCGAACCCAATGCGACAGAAACCCCGCAGCCGCACCGTCTGAATCTACGACCAGTAGTCTGCTGGGAGTGGGAGGGGGGATGTTTGGGTTGTAGTGTTGGTGTGATATAGGTAGGCGCGCCCTTAATGGGAGCACTACCATGAAAGGTGAGTCTGCCCTTTGTTCTTCTTTTCTGGTTTTTTCCCTTTTGAGGTGTTGTTCGGGTCCCCATTGCCATCTTTCTATGCTCCTCGATGTTCTTTGCTTTGCTTTAATTTTTTCATATTGCCGCGTTTTAGTCTAGTGGTCGGCGGTTGTGTGCGCGGATATCGTTTGTTTGCTCGTGCCTGTATTCGTTTTCTTGGTTCTGGCGATTCTACGTTTGGTTCTATGCGCGTTTGCTCCCGTTTTACCGTGGTTACTTGGTTATGCGTGCATTTTCTATTCTTTTCTCGTTGGTTATAATGCATGTTCTCCTTTCCTTTTTTTTGTTGTATGCGCCTCTTTCTTTCCTTTCTTTCCTTCTTTTTGCCGTATATCCTGGGGAGTTGCTCAAGGGACGTTCGGACTCCCCACCCACTTCGTACCCTTTTTACCGTCTATTTCACATTTCTTCAATTCGTCCGCCCTTGGTTCTTTGATACCGTTTTGGTATGAGCCTGTACCACTCCGAACGGTGTTAATCTCGTGACGATATACCTTGAATGCGAGATATGACTTTTCTGTGCCGCCATCAAGATCACAGGTCATCAGAACGAGCCTCGAGGGCCCAACGACTAATTATAACATGCCGATAATGCCCGTAGACCACGCATCGGACAGAAACCCTCTGGACCAATGTGATATGATTTCGTGAATCAAAGCCCAAGTGTTTATTCGTATCTATTCAACATTGTGGATCCAACTATGTATGCTGAATTACAGACGAAGTCAAGCACGGACATTGAGGCATCCAAAGAGAGCTCTGAGCCAGGCTGCAATGCGGTTTATGACGAACATCTGGGATCAAAGAAGGAAGTGTTAGAGAGGACAATTGCTTGGAGTGGCTGGTCAGCATACGTACGATAGGATTCCCCCCGATGCTTATGGAGGGGAAGAACGAGCAGTGGTAGTGGGTATGGGTATGGGCGTTGTGGGCATAAATGTCGAAGTGTTGATGGATGTCGCGCCCCGCTGCGGTGATGTCTGTGCTGTTGATTGTGACATTTCTCGAGTTTGCGAGGATGTTGGGTCCTCCACCGGGCGTACCCACTTCTGAAAAGCAGACATAGTAAGAGCTTAGTGCTTAAATTGAGGCGTGATGTGAATCTGGAGCTCACCTGTCTCAGAGGTGTTCAGAGTTGACATGAGGTTGAGGAATGCAATTGAAGGGAAGGCAGGAATGAAGTCCTACATATAAAAGGTTTTCCTTCTGTACGGCATGGGTCAGATCGTTGTGTAGTGGGGATTCCAGAAGTGCATGTTGATTTAACCCGGGGCTAGAATAATCGTTTGGTCCCCGGAAATGATAAGCATCCAGAAGCATCCAACTCTCTTCAAAGACCCTTTGCGGCGCCGGAACAGGTTTTGGCCCCTATGGTTCCAGTTCCATCACCGTCGTCTGTCATCTGATTGGTAGAAACCCAGTAATCTGGCGACGACTAAATCTGGTTTGGGCGCTTATCAGCCCCTATGGTTCCAATTCCATCAATGTTATCTTCTGTCTGATTGGTAGAAACCCAGCAATGCGGCGACGACTAATTTTAGTTTGGGCACTTACAGTAATACACTGGTCCGCTGTACACCGCACCATGTCTGACTGCCTGAAGCAATACGAAGGGGTTATACATATGGCTCTTAGCATATTTACATACATGCTAACTGGTAGAATCCGAATATTTGGTCAGTTTTCCATCAGAGGATGTCCCTCTCACTAAAATCGCTAAAATGTCAAGTATTGGTGGCATTGATAAATCTGATTTTATACTGTAATTTGCTTGTCAAAGCATAGTCAGATCTCGTATAGCATTGAAATTGTAAGTCAATCATGCCTTGCTAATTTAGAGTATGATCCTCAATTTTGTTTGAATACATCAGAGCTTTGAGGCCATAAAACATTGAAATTATTGGTCTTTGTGTGTTGGAGCCTCTGGAAGATGTCATGTCATGAGATGTCACACACATCAGTACTGCCACACATCAGACTGGGACTTATGTTCATCGAATGAGTTTTGAACGTTGTATTCAATCAAATCAAGTGTTGTCATGTCTGTAACGCCATGTCACAGGCAGTCACGGCGCGGGTCACACTGTCCAGAGGAGTCCGAAAGGACCTTGATCAACTCGCACAAAGGATATGCATTGTGTTGAAGACATAGCTATGTTGACACTGTAAAAGTTATACCAGATAAGTCTTAAGACCCACTGTTTTTTGATAATCAAAGTTTGAGGTCCATTGGAATAGTGTTGCATCGGGAAATAGGGATTTATCACCCAACCACACAACAGACCGGTGTATTGCTGTATTCAGTATTGTATTACTATGAACATCTGGGGTTGAAGAAAGAAGAGTCATAGAGAACAGTTGGTTGGAATGGGTGGATTCGACAACAGCAACTTCCATTCTTTGGGAGGTCGACTAACATTATGATCGCAGTGTTTATTGAGTTCACAAGGATGTTGGGCCCACTGAGCATCCTCATTACCAGAGAAGAGACATAGTAAGGACTTAGCAGTGTATATATGAGGAATCTTGTGAATCCGTGGCTCACGCATGCCAGAGGTGTCAGGTATTGACATATGTTGAAGAGAAGCGGGTGGGAGCCTGTCATGAACCGCCTATTTTTCCTTTCTCTCTCTCCCTTCGTAATCTGTATTAGGTGGTTCTAGTAGGTTGGTAATACTGGACTCGGCGATTACTGATACACCTCGGCATACTTACTCATCACTATAGAGT
>FTPT01000021.1:0-71771 GCA_900156845.1 Coprinopsis strossmayeri
TGCGCCTTCTGTGCAGGCTCCTGTGGTACCCTCCGTCCTTCGCCCTAGCCTTCCGAGCGCCAAGGTTCGACGTTCGCCGCCAACGTGCTCCCGTTATTCCCGATGCATTTCTACTCGTCTTCACTCCCCCCTTCCTCTCCTTTATTGGAGGATAGAGGAACGCGCAGCACCTTTTTCAAATCGCTAGCTAAAACGTGCCAGGATATCTTGGCGCAGGACTCAGGAGACTATGCCGCATCCTCGATCTAGTAATAATCATGACAATATCCGGCACGAATTCATCTCTCAGGCTACGACGTTTCCGGTCGGGTTGGACGGTGCTGCTGCGGACGACGGTTCCAGTCCGTCGTGTTAAAAAAGGATGAAATAACTGCTATTTGGATTTTGGATCCGAGAAGCCTTGCTGAGCAGATGTCTGGTGATGCGTGAATATACAAAAGGACAAATTCTGTCGTGCAATATATCAATGTAGGTGATTCATTTATAGCTAAGAGAGTTCGTGAGTGGATGTCGATGAATGGGTTTAGGTTATAAAGATGTAAAGATATGCCAAGGCTTAGTAGTAGGTGTGCAAATTTCCGCAACGTGGATATGTATGTCCAAAGCTCCAGAATAATAATAAAAACCCTAGAAGGAAAACACAAAAAAAAAAAAAGAAAACCATTCGTTATAAAAGCGAGCATAATAAAATCGGTAGGCAGTCGTGAGCTTTTTTTTATTTAGCATTTCAAAACTTTGTATTTACGCCTTGTTCTGCGGAGCGATGATTGTATTTCTATTCGGCCTCACCGTCACGTCAGTAGCCTCTTGTTGATGACCACCACCACCACCGGCGGCGGCGGGTGTGATCGGTCGCACCGACGCAGCGTCTGTAAAGTCCGAATCGTCATCGTCGGACATAAACTCCTCTGACTCGCGACGGCGGTTCACCGTCCGACGGGTCGTGCGGGTCGCGATGGACTCTGCGGCTGTTTCGAATGTCTGGTGCGAGTAGACGCTCGCGCGGGACTCGGAGCGCGTCGTCAGTGACAGCGTATCCGAGTTCAGGTGGAACGAAGACGGAGGCGGGGCTGTACCGAGTGAACCGAATTCCGAGACGGTTGTTGTTGTGCCTGGAGGAGGCGGTGCGGCCGTTGAGGAAGAAGTTGAAGCCGTAGCAGACGAGAAAGGAAGCGCGGTGTATTTGGATGCGATTGATTTTTCGGCCAGTAAAGTGGAACTTGGTTCTTCAGTCGATGATATAGCCCCAAACTCGGATACTGTCACATCCGGAGGAGTGTTTGCAGTGATGCCAGACGAACTTGGAGTGATGGTGTCGCCGGCTGAGAAGGGGAGTGCGTTGTATTTCGACGCAATGGATTGTTCCGGAGAGACTGGACTGTCTTGGGTTGTGGCTGAAACAGATGGGGAGGAATCTTCGCTTGCAGGAGAGGCGAGCTGGGCCAAGGGTGAAGGGGCTCTCGTTCCCGAGCTGTCGTTGCGAACGTGGAGGGAGGCAGAGCTGGCATTTGCGTTTCTGCTCCCGCCAGCCATGGCGGCATCAAAGTCAGGAGGAGGCGAGCTCAGATCGAGACGGGAGCTGCTAGCAAATGCAATGGCATCCGCACCATAGGGTACTGCGAACCGTGCGATAGACTCTCTAGACGAAATCATCTTCAACTGTTCAGGTGTAGGCCCAGTCTTCGGGTACGTGAACTCTGTCCGAAGAGCGGTGTGTGTGAGCGGGGCCGAGATCGAGTTGAGAGAGATGAGGGAGGGCGAGTTGAGCCTGTTCGAGTTGCCGCTGTTCAAGGTCGAGTGCGATTTCTGGCGGGAGAGGGTGCGGAAGAAGGAGCTTGCCGAGGACGGGGTGGTTCTATGGCGGGAGGCTGAGGGCCGTCCTTCGGGGAGTGAGCCGTCGGAGAGCTGAGAAGCGGCGGAATCCCCGCGAGCGTGGTTGAGTGCGCGAGGGGCGCCTGCGACGGACATTCTGTTGAAGAAAGTGCGGATACCAGAACGACGTTCGGGAGAGCTGGAGGGTGGGAGGCCGGCGGGAGGTGGAACTGCTGGGGACTCGACTGCTGGTAAAGCTGGCTCTGCGACCTCAAAGTAAGGCGGTGCTTCCCCTCTCGGGTCCTGTTCGGGTTGCGAATCCTGATTCAACAAGGTGGCGGAAGCGGCTTGGGGTTCGTTGGGTGCAGGGGCAGTAGTATCGGGTGACTGCTGGGCATTGTAATCGGTCAACAAGGGCTCGTTTTGAGGAGAAGCAGGCATTTGAGAGTATCTAGAGGCACGGGATTCGTGACCCGATTCTAGCGAGCTTTCGGCATCTTCTTCAGCGATTGCGTGAGCTGCGTCCTCTGAATCGACAGCTCTGTAGAGCATTGTGAGAATAGAAAACTGGTGGGAGACGAGACGACAGACCGAATGATAACGAGCTCTTGCTCTCCTGGCTCCTTGTTATACGCTGGCAAGGAGGTTACCGACATTTGTGACGGGGTACGACGGGGACGTCGAGTCCTCCTTGTGCGTACGGCTGCCACACCATTTCCATCGTTAATTGTTCCTGCGAGCTGCTCGGCAGTGAGTTCTCTGGGGCCGTCTGAGGGAGCTGTCTCTCGATTGGCACGAGATTGTAGCCTGGCGCGGATTCTCTTGCTGAACCAAGAACCTATTGCGACTGCAGACAAGACGGCTATTACGACTAGGATTGGTATCTGGAAGACATGAGCACAAGAGAACGGGGATCAGCTAGCGCTGGGAACTGACCCAGACTGTTGGCGAGACTCTGGGCGCATTGGGTCGCTGGTCCTGACGGCGGTCGAGGACGACGACGACGGGACTGGCGACGACGACGGGGGACAGGCAGAGGGCGAGAATGAGCAGAGTCATCGGGTCATGATAGTCGTGAAATGGTCGTCGTGAGCGTGACATGGAAAGAGAGCGTCGGCTGCCCGTCGCCGTAACGCCGGCCGCATTTGACATTCTCTCCTTACTTGCCGGCTATTGCTCCCGAACTCCTAGGCGCTGTGTTAGGCGCCCATGCGTAACGACAGTAACCATGGTTAGACACACTGCACTGGTCTCTGCGAAACCATGACTAGTGCTGAGCCCTATCTGTCCTTTGATCTCCTCCAGCTCGTGGCAGCAACTCTCATAAAGGCGTTCAATGAACACCCGACCAACGAGTCTTATCGCTCTCTCCTCGCTCTCTCCGCCACTTCCTCCTTCTTTCGCCAGCTCACTGCCCCGTCTCTATTCGACACCCTCGTTTGCTTTGGCAACGACCATGCAGAAAAGCTGCTCCGTGTACTCCAGACCTCGTCCTGCACCATCGCCCGATGCGTGCAGGACTTTGAGCTCCGTCTCCACTCGGAAGAGGATGCGATTGGAGGTGCCATGCTAACCAGCATCCTCGCCAGGCTACCCAGCCTTCGCTCCTTCTCCCTCCATTGCGACCTCAACCCCGCCATCATCCTCTCCGAATCACTCTGTATCTCTCTCCGGCGTATCCTCGCCTCTGGAAGAATTCACGAATGTTCTCTCTTTGGCATGCAGCACACATCAGACCTCCTCGACGCGCTGCACCCTTCCGTCCAGTCCCTCACTCTCAGCTGCTGCCGCCGTGGATCCTACTACATCCACAGTGCAGATGCATCAACATCACCGTCGGTGTTTACCCTGTCTGTTCGCGGGTCGGAGGATTGTTTGCAGTATATGATATCCTCCGGACACCTATCAGCGCTGCGGACGTTTGTCATTCGCGATGGACCGGGGTGCCATCCACAGACTCTGAACCGTTTGGTCGACTCCTGCTCGGGTACCCTCAAGAACCTCACGCTGGGAATCAGAGGTTGCTATAGTAAGCCGCTTCAACTCTTGCGCAATCGTCACACTCACACGGCTATATTAGACCCGCAAACATCAGATCGAGATTTGTTGAGGATGGATACGGTCGCGTCTAATTTTCAATCCCTGGAATTGCTGGCCGTGTACCCGACATACGACCAAGGCTTCCTCTACTTTACCTGTGTCTATCTCTCAGGGCTCACCGTTGCGTCCCGGCTTCGCACAATCAAAATCACGGTGGTGGATAGCGATCTTGATGTCGACTCGACGGTGTTTCTTAAAGACGGGCGACAGTTTATCAAGGGTGGGTTATGGGACTATTTGGACGAGCTGCTTAGCAGCAGCCTGCATGCCCAGCTGGAAAAGGTGGTCATTGATCTTTCGCATTGTGTGGCGGATGTGGACATGAGGGTTGTTGCTAGGAGGATCCAAAGGAAGCTTTTCAGGTTAACTGAGACAAGGGCAGATAGGATTTCAGTTGTTCTGAATTAGTGCATTGTACATACCCGATGATGATGAGGCCGAATATCCGGATCGGAGGTTTTCTTATCAGCCCCTCGTTCCAAATTCTGCCGAGTCGACATGCCTCACAGCCATCACTCGCATTCGGGCCAATTCTGCAAGCATGCGTCTGGGCGACTGGAAGAAGTCGTGCAGGAAGCGATTCGACAAGGCTTCCAAGTCTATGGTCTGACCGAACATGTACCGCGATACCGAATCGACGACCTGTACCCCGAAGAGGTCTGCATTCGTTTTCAGTCCAACGTACTCGACTTGGCTGACTCGATCCACTAACCGACGTGACGCTTGAAGATCGAGTTGACTTTGGACGACTTGATGGCCC
The DNA here is from genome assembly GCA_900156845.1 of Coprinopsis strossmayeri. NCBI lineage: Eukaryota > Fungi > Basidiomycota > Agaricomycetes > Agaricales > Psathyrellaceae > Coprinopsis > Coprinopsis strossmayeri. The sequence continues at coordinate 4,673 of FTPT01000021.1, forward strand.
AGTTTGAGGCGTTCTTGGAGGAGGCGCATAGGTTGAAGATGGCGTATGCTTCAAAGATTAGTCTGCTGGTGGGGTTGGAGACCGAACATATCACAGAAGCTGATCTTGCTGGCTTGGATCGTTTGCTCGCACGGTTCGGGGATCGTGTGGAATACATCGTCGGGTCGGTGCACCATGTCTGTGGGGTGCCCATCGATTTCGACCTGCCGACGTACGAAACTGCGCTCAAGACCTTCGATGGGTCCTATTCCCACTTTTACGACGCGTATTTCGACGCTCAGTATCAACTCTTGACTCGCTTCAAACCAGAGGTCGTTGGCCATTTCGATTTGTGTCGTCTTTTTGCTCCTGGGGTGCGCTTCGCCGAGGTTAGTGGTAGGGTGTGGGAGAAGGTTGTGCGGAATGTGCGGTATGCGGTGGGGTATGGTGCGTTGTTTGAGGTGAATGCTGCGGCGTTTAGGAAGAAGTGGAGTACGGCGTATCCTGCAGAGGACGTTCTTAAGGTGGGGCTTCGAGATCTCGCACACACACACTGGCCTTGATGATCTGATTTTACTATTAGTTGATCCTCGAGGAAGGCGGTCGTCTCGCGCTCTCGGATGATAGCCATGGGCCTCATGCTGTCGGCCTCAATTATGCTCCAACACGCGACTATTTGGTATCCAATGGAGTCAAAGAGCTATGGTACCTCTCGCAATCTGATGAATGGAATGCGGCAGGTCGAAGAGTGAAGCCTGTAAAAGTCCAAGGAAACTGGGGAGATCATTCATTTTGGTCTCAATCTCATCCACATAGCTAGAGACGACGATAAGACAATGTTAATTGTTAGAAGAATGTACATGATGAAGACGACAAGGTAATGATTGAATGCAAATAAGATACAAGGTAATGGGGTGGTGGCCAGCCCCTATTCAACCCAGGCCTCAGGGGGCCCCGACTTGGTCAAAGCCTTGCGCTTGCCTGCTTTCTTGACCGAGGACTTGTGGGCAGATGGTTCAGCGGCCTCGTCATTGACGAGGGCCTTGTTCTTTTTGCTTTTCTTCCTGGACCCCCCAGCTTCGCCATCACGGTTGCTGCGTCGCTTGCGGGTTGGAGTCGGGGTCAAGGTCAGGTCTGGAAAGCGACTGAGGGGGCTCTCCACTGGAACTGGTTGAGACACGGCAGGAGATGTGGGCTGAGTGAGAGGGTAAGGGAATTCCGCCGGGCTTGAAGGGGTGGGGGACGCCGGGACGAACAGCGCAGTCACCGTCGGGGTTTCGCCGGTGATCAGCACTGGTTCAAGTTGGCTCCGAAACTCTGCGAGCCTGAGTTGGGTGGCGAGTGCCTCCTTCACTTCGAACTCGAGGGCCTTTTGGTCCAAGATGATACTGATGAGGTCCTTGACCCTCCTGAGTGTCCTTCTCGATGCCTTGATCCCGTTGGTGAGTTCAGTCAGAGTCTCCTTGAGTTCGATCACCGGTGAGTCCATCGTTGGGTAGTGCACTGAGAGGCGCCGATGGATGGTAGCCAGGGCAGGGCAGGGCAGGTTGTGATGAGTGTCAGGCGTCCTTCGCATTTAAATATAAAATAACGACCCTGACAAAATCTTTCCAGACTTCCAAGCGCTAGGGCCCAGGATCACCGATGACCGAGTCGGAATGTTAGGGGCCCTAAGCTATCCTTCTCCTGCCCCGGTTGGTTGGAATAAATCTTTCTGGGTCGTGTGAGGGAATGGAGATATATTTTTTGTATGTAATACATGGTGGAGGAAGCTGTTCTCAGGAGGCGAGTAGGGCAGATCCAAGGCCCAATGGGCCTGGAGTTGCCTTGTAATAATCTCCTGTTGTGAATTGTAGGAAACTGGGAAAATCACTTATTTTAGTCCAAATGTCATCCACACGACAATAATACAATGATAATTTTCGACAGAAGTTTACATGACAATAATTAAACGATGGCAAGGTATGTAGGTAATGGGGAGGGGACTCCCGGTCGTCCACTGGTAGAACTTGAGCTTGAACTGGTTCGGTCGCGGACGGGGATGATGGAGGCGGGGTGTCCTCGAGGAGAGAGATAACGTCAAATGTGGGGCGAGTCGATGGACGAGGACTGGCGGGAGGTGTTGAGGGAGGGGGGCTGTAGGCAAGAGGGAGGGACGGAGAGCGTGATGGCGGCGCAGGAGAGTTCAGCGCGAAGGCGGGCTCTCTCTCTCCTCAACCTCGTTACCTCCCTCTGCAGCTCCTGATTCTCCAGAAATAGGTTTTTGCGATGCATTTCTGATTAATGGTCTGCAGCTCGTTCTTCCGCTGCTTTAAAAAAGTCGCTTTTTCTTCGAGGGCCTCGAGAGTTATCCTGGCGTGCTCAAAGGAAACGCATGTTGTTGTGTACTGGATGAATTGGTAGAATGGCTTAAGCTTGAAGCAACGCGCTTGGATGAGATGGGTGGTATCAAGCTTGGAGCCCTGGATTTAAATGCCTCTGCAAACGACCCTGACAAGAAAAACCATGTTCGACGTATTAGTCTAACTAAATGCGATCGGAATGTATAAGGGTCGAAACGCGATGTTGGAGAAATCTCTAGATTCAAGATTCATTTTTTTGTGGGTGAACGAACCTCATGGATGAAGGAGCTTTTAATATGCGCACTAGAAGAAGCCTCGCTGTGACTCAATATTCAGGTTGACGGAGGCGAGTAGCGTTTCGGTTATTACATAGGTCTTCTAATTTACAGAAACATCCAATCCTTAGATGGCTGTTCGTGCTGGCAAGGGTGTGCATGTGAAAGCTTTTCACGGACTTACGAAAACAGAGAAGCGGGCGCTAAGCGAGGAGGAGTCGTGACGGCAAGCGGTTGAGTACGTAAGCCAACAGTTGCAACTTGGCCCTTGCCCTTGAGTCCAGTAACCCCTGGCTGACTCCACCGTAATCGCCGGCCATGCTCGACCTGACGCTTGAAGAACAAGGAGCTGCCTCTCTGCGACCTGACTTGGGGATGAAGATGGCCTAATTCGAGGTGTTCAGGCTATCAGGAGATGGATAAGCTGGAGGGTCAAGACGGAACTCGGAGGACTGATGTTCTCTTATTGGCTCGCATCGTCATTGTCTACTCAAGATATTCGGAGACCAGGCGGGTTGGTCCACAATTTCGGATGTCTGTTCAATCCCAGTGATTTTGACTTTGCGACATACGAAACCAGCGCTTGCAAAGGTCAATTCAGCGATTCCCCGACGACAGAGAGCTATGTACAGTTGTACGACGCGCACTGTTCTGACGCGATTCAAGCCGAGACTGAAAATTGTAGGCCTTTCTGATTTGTGTCGTGCCTTTCTGTGAAATGACAGTACAGACCCGTGTTGCATCGCAATACTCGACTATTTAGCATCCAAGGGGGATGAACAGGGTCGAACAGTGATGACCATAAAACTTGTAGCGCGCCTCTTACTTTGGTTAGAATCTCAACTATACTCTTGGATTGAATGCACTGATATGTAATTTGTGAACAGAAGAATGTACAGAATGTGTGAGCGACAAATGATTAGAAAAGGAAGTAAGGTATAGTAGCTATGTGATTATATTACGATGCCGACGACCCCCTACTTCACTAAACCTCCACCCCGCCATCGGTCACTTCCAAGGCTGCGATTGATGGATGGTCTTAAGATTTCTTCGAGGATTTCGAGGCCGCCTTCTTCTTGGCCGGGGACTTCTGAGGAACGTCATTGGCATCCTCCCGATTGGCAGGATTACCATTGGATTTCGCATTCGACTTTCTATTCCTCTTGGCCCTTTTTCTGGGAGTGCCTTGGGCATTGGAGACAGTCCGCGTCCGTTTTCCGGGGCCTGGCTGCTGAATGTACCGAATGGTCGGTGTTTCGGCGTCGTACAAGGGACCACGTTCCACCACTCTAGGAAAGAAAGTGTCTTTGGGATTCGCCTCCAAAATTGGTGGGCTCGAGGTGGCAGGGGATGGAAGGTTGAGAGGCGGAGGCGGCCGTCGGAATGGTTCAAGAGCAGGAGCCAGGCTGGGGTTGGGTGGTGGGCCCATCTGGCGGGACGGCCTGGGCGACGGTGTCACAGGCTGCCGAGCAGCCACTGAAGCAGCTGCACGGTTGGGAGAATGGGACGGCACAGCCGAGTTCTTCAGAGTCGTGAACTTTGAAGGCTTGAGTGTATTGCTTGCCCAGGGCTTTTCGGTACCCGGGGAGTTGGGGGCAGGGGTTGGGTCACTGCGTTCGGAGCTTCGACTCCAACTTCAGGCAATGGGTCCAGCATTTTGCGCTTCAGTCGGTCTCTCTCCTCTGTGTATTTCGAGCCGACGGTCAGAACCTCCTTCTTCTCTCTTGTGAAAAGACTGGCATACTGCTGGAAATATGTCCCCTTTCCTTTCAGACCGTCTATGAGCTCTTTGTAGGTGGTTATAGAAGAGTCGATCAAAAGCGAGAAGAGGTGCGACGAGTCCGAGGGAACTGTGTCTTCTTGTGGAAGCGGCTGTGTGTTGGGCAGGCTTGCGTTGGGCATTGGTTGGGGCAGACAGATGGGGGAGCTCTGGAAGGATTGGCAGAATAGCAGTGGGTTGCAAAATTGGTTATTAAAGTCTACGCGCTGTACAAGACCCTGAAGAATGTCCGGCAAGGAGGAACCGAGTCGGAGATACCCAATATTTAATCTCCAGGGCAACTCCAGGGTCGAATGATCCATCTCTCACTAGCGTCGCTTCTAAGTTGGAAAACCATTTTCAAGAAGCACTCGTTTCTGAAGGGGCGAAATGTAAAACGTAATTATATCAATCCACAAGATGTAGAAAGGGCGAATACTCAAGACTCAATATTTAGTTTTTGTGGATGAACGAATGATCAAAGAGGCGGGCTTAATTTCCGCAGGATTGAGAAGCAGTGGTGGTGTCAGGCTGACGGCCGCGAGTAGTGTTGTGTTACATAGGATCGCGCGACTTGCAATTTACAGAAAATCTAATTCCTGAATCCCCTGCATCCCAGGAGTTCGCGCTGACAGGGATGTGTGAAAGCTTTTCCACAGATTTCCGAAAAGAACGAGAAGGGCCCGGCGCTAATTAGTAACTTGCGAGTCGCGACGCGACGTGTTTCGCTCATGTGGTTGAGTTATGTAAGCCAATAGTCCGCCATTGTCTGTGCGACTGCGACTGGAACTTGGTCCTTCGTCCCTCCATGGCTCAATGCCGCAACATTCTGTAGAAGCGATTTGGAAAAGTGTTTGACTTGATTGGAGTCGACAACCTTTCAGATGCACCACGAAGGGCCTACCCTTTGACGCCTGGGCTGACTGGACTTCGCCGTGATCTTGCTCGACTTGACGCCTCTCCACAACCTGGTGTCTGCTCAAGGGTGGAATACATCGTTGGGTTGGTCCACGATGTCTGTTCAGCCCCATTGATCTCGACTTTGCAACATACGAACTTGCCACGCTTGTCCAAGGTTGACTCGACGCATTGGCCAACGATGGAGAGCTATGTAGAGGAGTTGTACGACGCGCACTGTTTTGACGCGATTCTTGAAGCCGGAGCCAAAAAACTTGTGGGCCATTTCGGTTTTGTGTCGAGCCTTTGCTCCTACTGTAGGGTTTTGTCAAGGCCCTGGAGACGAATCACGACCCCTCAGCGTCACGGTGCATGGGATTGAAGGTGGCTTGCTAACTGGGGTCCTCGGCAGGCTACGGTGTCTTCGCTCCTTTTTCTTGCATTGCATTATCCTCTCGGAGTCGCCATGCACATTCCATATATCTCTGGCGTATCTTGGCATTTCTTCGACTCTCGTCTCGACAATGTCTCGTGCTTCTAAATGACAACACGGAATACGAGTTGATATCCACATAATACGCGACTATTTAGCATCCGAACAGGATTCTACAGGTTGGATAGTGGTGGCCATAAAACTTGTACCATACGTACCTTTTTGGTTATAATCTCGACCATACACTTTTAGATGTAATACAGCGACGAAATGTAATTTATGAGAGAAGGATGTGCAAAGTATGATATATACGTAATAAATAATTAGGAGAGGGGGTAGTATAGTAGCTAAATAGTGTGATTACGACGGACTCTACTAATTCACTGAACCTCAACCAACTCCACCCCGTTGGCGGTCACCTCAAAGGCTACAATTGGCGGGATGTCGTAAGATTTCGAGGCAGTCTTCTTTTTGGCTAGGGCCTGCTGAGGAACGTCCTCCTCCTCCGTGTCCTCATCAACAGGAGTGCCGCGGAATTTGACTTTTTTCTTCTTCTTCTTCATCATTATCATCTTGTTAGGAGAGCTTTGGAATTTTAAGGAGGAGGCTCTACGCTTTCGTTTTCCGAGGCTTGTCAGCTGAATGTGCGGAATGGGCGGTGCTGCGGCCTTAACCACAAGGAAAGGGTCGACGTCTTTGGGAGCCACCCCCGAACCTAGTAGTTGGCTCGAGGAGGGAGGGGAGGGAAGGTTGGGAGGTGGGGGTGGATACTGGAATAATCGAGCAGGGGGAGGGTTGGGTAGGGTGTGGGGAGGCCTGGAGGACGGTGTGGGCGTCTCAGGTTCAAGGCGCGCCGTCACCCCGGTTGCCAAAGTACGAGTAGGAGACAGCAGATGGGCCGCCGCGTCCTTCAGAGTCGCTAGCCTTGGAGACCTGAATATGGCCTTTCTAGGACTCTTCTGCACCCTGGGAGACCGTGCAATGGATTGTCTTGCCTCGTTCGGCTGTTCTGCTAGTCCGATCAAGGGCTCGAGCTTAAGCCTTTGCCGAATCCACTTCCTACTAGTATGCGCCTCAAGATACCTTATCTCCCCGTTAATGATGTCAATGTAGTTTTCGAGCGTCTTCTTCTTTCTCTTAAGCTCCGAGAGGCGACCCTGCCCATAAACGGGCGAGGCCTCGAGATCCGGGCCTCTGAGGGCAAGTCCAATGGGTGACTCGGAGTCCGCACAGTCAGGCATCCGTTGGCTTGCACAGATGGGAGGTGCGCCCTCGGAAGAAAGGCAGAGTACGACGAGGAATACCTTGAGGAATCGATACATAATTCTGTAATATCTGAATCTGGATTCTGTACCAACCCTGAGGAAGTTCGACCCTGCAAAGTTACTGTCAAGCCGAGGCAACCGAGTCGGAGATAACTCAAATATATTCAATCTTCAGGGTTGAATGATCCTTCTTTCACTAGCGTCGCTTCTCTGGATTGGAACAACATTTTAAAGAAGCAAGGACGAAATGTACAAACGTAATTATTGATACACGAGATATAAGGAAGCGGAATACTAAAGTGGTATATCTATTGTACACTAAATCGAAAAGGTATAACGAATTTACCAAAGGCTTTTTACTTACAAGTGGTACAAAAAAATTATATGAGAGTGTCTATTCGTCAAAGCCTTCGATTCCACGGATGGCTTCCACCAATCGTTTGTACTCCTTCAACAAATCTCCTATTTCAGAGAGCCGGAGGTCGCCAGGGGTGGTGTCAAGGAAGTGCTGGACAGGCGGAGCGATACGTAATTGACGCTGCTGATGGTATTGGACTGGAGAAGGCGATCGTGAACTGGCCGGACTTTCGCTTGACCTCCCCCGATTGGACTGGGCAGGAGGCTGCAAAAGCAGGGAGCTGCGGCGGGAAGGCGGTGGAGATCCCTAAGGAGACACACGGAGATTGATAAATCAATGATTTAGTCCTTGAAAAAAAACAACAGGGAAAATACTTTACCTTGACACTTGAGGCTAGGTTTGAGGATACGCGAGCTAGCCGATCAGAAAGGCTGGTTCTTGTGGGACGAGAGCCGGAGTTTTGGGTCGATTGCTGGGAAGAAGAGACGGTCTTTTTCTTCTTGCGATGCTTGGCCTTTTCGGCTGCGACCATGCTTTCAAAACTCCTAATGCTCCGCGTTGACCCTACGCTTCTAGGCTCGCTCCCCAATTCAAATTTGTTTTCATCTCCATTTTCCGAGTCATCGCTGTCTTCGTCGTCGTCGTCGTCATCATCACTAGTCGTTTCACTCCCACTACTTTCCCCGGCAACCCGTATCTTCAATGAACCTCTAGATCTAGATCGTACCGACCCTGGCCCTGAAACGCTTACAAGCTGTTGCCCGAGTTCTTCAGTGTTTCCTGTGTTTGCTCGACTGCGACCGGTGATAGGCAGCGAGGCAGCGATGTTGGCTATAGAAAATCCACTTGTAGTTGTCGTGCCCGTATTACCAGCATTAGATGAGCTCGCAGCTGTGCTTGATCCACCTCCGCCTGTGGTTTCCCTCCTCAACAACCCGCCGAATCCAGGTCTGGGTATCGAACTCGCTGATTTCCAAGAACTGCTTAATACATTATCCGTTCCTCCAGGCGTAGTGGGCCTTGAACCACCTGATTGACTTTGGTTGTTTGCATTGTTTGGAAGGAAAGAACGTAGTATGCCAAACGACGAATCGACAACGCCGGTGATGACCTTGTTTGCTGAATCGGCGATGGCGTCGACTTGCTGTTCCACTCTGTTGCGGAGGTTGGTGTGTGGCCCATCTGAGCTGGGAGCGAGCGGCGTTTCGGACGTTACTGGGCTTCGAGCAAGTGGAATCGGCGTAAGCTCTGCGACACTGTTCATTGGGACTGTGTGAGCAGGAATCGATAAGAAGCTAAATATAACGTACCTCACAACCTTATCACCATCACCGGTCAATCCTAATCCTTCCAAATCCACATTCTCCAGAAACTCAGCCACGGCTAAGAGATTAATTAAGCAATAACTTTCCTCGCCCCCAACAGAGTGGTTTCTGAACCGTTGAGTGAAGAGAAGATTGGAGAGGAGATGAGGTGGGTTGGATTTGACGACGGAGAAGATGAGCATCGGGAACAGAAGGTCTCCCGAGACGGGGGTCGGCTCGGCTGCAGGAGCAGGTTCAAGAGTTGGTTTTTCAGAAGGAGCTGCGGGAAGTTGTTTCTCGGACGCATTGAATTCGGTAGGCAATGGAGTTGAGATAGGGAGAGGAGACGGGAATGCCTCAGCGTCAGGGCGCGGTGTGAGATCCTCTTCCTCTCGCAAACGGGATTGCGACGGGGTAGAGCGGAGGATGTTGATATGCGATAGAACGGGCTCTGGCTTCGGTTTTGGTTTGGCCGTTTGAGGTTCATCTTCTGTCTTTAGACGGATCGGGGGTAAGCGAGAGAGACCGTCTATAAGATGGTGAGCAATGGTACGGGAAGTGGTTTGAATAGCTTACCAACGATAACTTTGTGAGCTGCAACAAGGACGGCTGCTTTGTCTGCCGGACATTTGCAGGGGTCTAGCTGACTTAACACTTGAGTCGTAGTCAGTATTGGCCGGTAGAGATCTGGGTGGACTCACTTTCCCCGCATGCCTTGACGACAATGTCTATGTCAGGTCCTGTATTGCCGACAACTACATCCAAATGCTCTAATCCTAGATCGAGTTTGTTGAGAGCGACGATTCGACTGGCCAAAGCTTCGTCGTGGGATGCATCGTCCGTTGTGGGTTGTATGAAGAGTCTGAAGACATGTTAGGTGCGAATACAGATGGCGGATGGAGCATACCTATCGTAGAACAGAGAGGAGATGGTTCGTTCCACGGCTTCCATGACATCTCGTGTGCTTTCTCCTAGCTCTTTCTCGGATTGGTTTCGTAAATCTTGCTCTAGTGACGCATAAAAGTCTTGTAATCGATCTGCCGCATCGTCGGGATTCTCTTCTAGTGGATTAGGCCTGTATTCCCTTTCGTTCTTCTCTGAAGAGCTGACTCGGACAAACGGGAACCATCCCGATGCAAAGTCTGCGACACGGTCTGCAACCCATGGAGGTGTTGCGGAAGTGAGCATCTCCTTGAGCTCGTTCTTGAGGGACTTGTTGATCTGCTTCCCGACATCTTTTCTGACGATCTTTCGGTCTGTTGTGACGATTGTAATATCGACGGGGACAGAGTCTTGAGTGGATGAGTCGAAGCTCCGGATTGAAGTTGGTGGAGAGGCAGGCGCCGCGGGTGTGTTCTTTGTGGGGTTGTTGCCAAAGAGAGAGGCAAAGGGGTTGGGTATCCGTGCTGCTGGGCCTGATGTGCGACTTGGACGAGGGGGCAGCGGCGGCTTCTGTGCAGGCGTACGGGGAGGCAGAGGGAGAGTTGTTGGCTCCGAGTAGATTGCAAACCTGGGATACGCGTTGGTAGGCTGTGGCAGACGGGGCAAGACAGTCAGAGGGGACGACCGGGTGAAGACATCGTGGTACAGCTTGGACGACGTCGAGATTGTCGAGCGGAAGGTCAGCGTGTGGCCGTCGATGGTTCCCCGCAGGCCTGACATGGTGAGCACGTCGCCGTCTGCCTCGAGATAGACATGGTCCTTGAGGACGTCTTGGGATATCCCGTCACTCGTGGACATTGGCTCGAGGGGGAGGAAGATATTGGCTCTGGAGGATGTGACGGTGTGCCAGAGGTCGTCGCTGTCGATCAGCCTCTCAAGGATGGCCCATCCGACGGTGCTGCTGTCGAGCCCGACGTTCTGTGCGGCGGCCTTGAGGTGCATGAGCTGGAGCTTGCTAGTTGCATTGCCGTGGTTGTGCTCGACGATGGTGCCTGTCGTCGTCGCTGTGGACACGCCTCCTCGCTGCCTGGGTGTATACGGGACATATTTTGGGGAATTGTCGAGGAGGGGATGGGCGTCCATGGCTGATAAGATAACGACATTTTTCCGATTTTGCCAGACGCGCTTCTCTTCGAGTCATATGTTGTTTTGCGTGACCTTTAATGCTGATACAAAGATTAGCCAGGCGGGCTTTTCCTCTTCTCCGCACCCATCGATTATATATTCCAGCCAGGAACTTTAGGATGGCCTCCACCGTCGCCTCCTCGTCCCTGCCTCCAGTCATACCAGTCCAACCTCAGCCCGTCAAGAAGGAAAAGAAGAAGCCGGTTGTTGCAGATGGAGGGCATCCTCTCGAGCTCCAACCAAAGCCAGAGTTTTTCGACCATCGCATCCAGATGTTCGATCAGCTCAAGGCTGAGCACGACGACTGGATAAAAGCCCAGCCTCGTGAGGAGATCACCGTCGCCCTTCCCGATGGTTCAGAGAGGAAAGCAAAGAGCTGGGAGACCACCCCAATGGACGTCGCCAAAGAAGTCTCCAAGAGCCTCTCCGAGCGAATTGTCATTGCCAAGGTATATTAAATATCATTCGTCTCTACCTCTGCTTACATCTCTCAGGTCGACGGAGAACTCTGGGATCTCGAACGGCCATTGGAAAAATCCTGCAAGCTCGAGTTGCTCGACTTTGAGCATCCCGAAGGTAAAAAGGTCTTCTGGCACTCTTCTGCCCACGTCCTGGGTGAAGCCGCCGAACGTCACTATGGCTGCCACCTCTGCTTGGGTCCTCCCACCGAAGACGGCTTCTTCTACGAGATGGCCACCCACGACCGTCCCGTCTCCAATACCGACTATCCTGCCTTGGAAAAGATTTCTGAGAGCGCCGTCAAGGAGAAGCAAAAGTTTGAGCGCTTGGTCGTGTCCAAAGAAAAGTTGTTGGAAATGTTCCACGTATGTCGTGTCCGTAATCTCTCCTGGTACTTGTCCTGACCCCCGGCCTAGTATAACAAGTACAAGAAATACCTCATCGAAACCAAGGTTCCTGACGGTACCTCCACCACCGTCTACCGGTGTGGCCCTATGATCGATCTCTGCGTTGGTCCCCATATTCCTCACACCGGCAAGATCAAGGCCTTCATGATCACCAAAAACTCTGCTTCCTACTTCCTCGGGGATGCCAACAACGACTCTCTGCAGCGTATCTACGGCATCTCTTTCCCGGATAAGAAGCAGTTGACCGAATACAAGGCTTTCCTTGCTGAAGCCGCCAAACGCGACCACAGAAAGATCGGCAAGGACCAAGAACTCTTCTTCTTCAACGATCTCAGCCCTGGAAGTTGCTTCTTCTTGCCTCATGGAACCAGGATATACAATGGCTTGGTCGAGCTCATGCGTGAAGAGTACTTCAAGCGTGGATACCAAGAAGGTAAGTAGGTCTGTGTTCCAACTCTGGATTCAACTTATCGATTGCAGTCATTTCACCCAACATGTACAATTCGAAACTTTGGGAGACTTCCGGACACTGGCAAAACTATAAGGAAGACATGTTCGTTCTTGATATCGAGAAGGAGAAATGGGCTTTGAAGCCTATGAACTGCCCTGGTCACTGCCTTATCTTCGACTCTCGGGATCGCAGCTACAAGGAACTCCCCATTCGAATGGCCGAATTCGGTATCATCCACCGAAACGAAGCCAGCGGTGCTCTCACTGGATTGACCCGTGTACGAAGGTTCGTCCAGGATGATACCCACGTCTTTTGCATGCCCTCCCAGCTCGAAGAAGAGATCAGTGCACTCTTTGATTTCATGCAACACATTTATGGGCTGTTTGGATTCGAGTTCCACCTTGAGCTTTCCACTCGACCGGATAACTACCTCGGTACGATCGAGACCTGGGATCAGGCTGAGGAGCAGCTCAAGCAGGCCCTCGAGAAACAGTATCCTGGCCGGTGGGAGATCAACCCTGGTGACGGTGCTTTCTACGGCCCCAAGATTGACATTACCATCCGTGATGCCCTGCGCCGCTCCTTCCAATGTGCGACCATCCAGCTTGACTTCCAGCTGCCTGAGCGTTTCAACCTCAAGTATCGCTCTGCCGATGAGACAAGTCTGACCCGACCAGTCATCATCCATCGTGCGATCTTGGGAAGCTTGGAGAGGTTTATAGCCATCATCACAGAGCACTTTGCGGGCAAGTGGCCGTTCTGGATCTCGCCGAGACAGATTTTGGTTATCCCTGTTGCCGCTCCTTATGTGAGTTGTCGTTTTACTCTTCGTCGTAATATTTGGTGAGGCGGTGCTGATATCGAATTATAGAAAGACTACGCAGCGGAGATTACAGGCCGGTTGACCTCTCTTGGGTTATATGCTGATGTCGATAACGGTGATAATACCCTGCCCAAGAAGATCAGAAATGGCGAGATTGCGCAGTACAACTTCATCCTTGGTATGTCCTGTTTTTAGCATATGAAAGACATGTCGTTAATGGTTCGGTTTAGTTGTTGGACAAGAAGAGTTGGACGCTCGATCGGTTAACGTTCGAAACCGTGATGATGTTGGAACCAAATCCAAGGGCGAGATGGTTCCCCTCGATACCGTGATTGAGAAGTTTGTCACTTTGAAGAAGTCTCGCAGCATTGAAAACAAGTTGGTTTAATTTATTTTGAGGCATTCTTGTTCTCTGTAGAAGTAGGCATAGAATAAACAGGCAAAAGATCTTCTTGGAACGTTACACCACGAGAACAAAGTTGCTTTGCGAGGTAACCGTTTTGTGTACAGGTGATGACCGATAAGTGATTCTAAAGTAAAAGTAATGCCGATAAGCAGGAAGTAGGTAAGTAAAGGAGTAAAGAGCGTGTGGGCGAGAAGACACATCGTAGCAGCCTGTGGACAATTCAACTTTGCAGAGCACCGGCAAATGAGTTGCGCTGCGTTTTTGGGTCAGTATAATGGACGCAAACCAGAAAATGTGAACTCACAATCTGCATAACTGATGCCCGTTGTGCTTCAGGAAGCGCATTGATGGCTTCTGGGCTCATGGATAGCACTAGCATGATCATTTCCTATATACATACGAGTGAGCAATCGAATGAGGAGAGAGAAAGAGTAAGCTTACACGTTGGTCATCGGGGATTGCTGGAGCTGGTGCCATTGTTGGTGTCGAAGGAGGTGGTTGAGCAATAGGTGGCGGAACAGCTGCTGGTGGAAGCGCGGAGCCGGGTGGGCCTCTGTAATACGGAGGAACACCAGAAGGCGGGTAGCCGCTCATCACAGATTGGCCCGGAGGGAAGGGTGGCATGCCATGAGGAGGAGGGAAGGGGGGAGCATGTTGCATATGCGGTGCTGGAACGGGTGGTGGGCCCATCGGAGGTCTGGAAAGGGGAGGTGTTTGCGCTACAGGTGGCCTTGCCGGCTCTGAAACGCCACCGTGCATTTTGAGGATGACTTCTGCTGGGACAATGTTGTGGAGGACGAGAGCTTGGAAAAGGGCGTATGATAGCTGGGGTTGCTTTTGGAGGAGGGTTTTGGCTTGGTCTGGGTGTGTAATTATAAAAGCCTGTATATAGATTAGCACGAGGACGTAAAGGGTGTGGTTAGGACTACTTGCCTTGATTTGTGCGAGAACTTCAAGGACTTGAGAAGGGGGTATGGCAGCCAATGTCTGGCTGATAGCGTCGAGCGTGGACATTCCTGGGGGTACCGTCTTTCCGGGAGGAAGGTTTGACATGAACGATGAATCGTCTGATCGCGAGCGCCAACCGGAACGAGGTTCTGCTGGACCTGGATAACCGCCGTCTAGTATTTCGCCCCGGACTGTGGTTTTGCCTTCGAGAAAAGGATCCGAATCAGCAAGGTCAATTCGGAGAGGACGACCGCCGACGTCTGTGTTGTTCAAGTTCCTGACAGCCGAGAGAGCGGTTTCGTGGTCTGAGGTGGCGTGTCAGCACAAGTTCCTCGTGTAATGCATGAGGTATATACCGGCAAATTCGCAAAACCCGTAACCTTTGGCTTTTCCGGTATCTCGGTCAAATACAAGCCTGTCCAATGGTTTTCAGTCAAACGCTGGCTTGAGCGAAGTAGACGGATAAAAACCTGAACCCTACGACTTGCCCGACAGATTTGAACACGTCGATGAGCTGTTCTTCGCCCATATTGTAAGGGACGTTCCCCACTATTAAGAAAATCAATTAACCGGTGGATATAAATATAAATCGGAAAGACCCACCAAAGACGACTTTGCTCATGGTTGTGAAAAGGACTCGCTGATTGAATGGGAGCTGGGTAAAGGAGCAGAAAATAAGATGATATTGGGGGACTATCTGGCAATATGACCTGCCTGCAAGAAGCTGGTACCAGGACCAAGGTATGGATTCAGCTCACTGTCGTCCCAGTCCAATCAATTCATCACGGCAACAGTCGTCACGTGAGATCCGGATATCGTCCGGTCCGAGCCATCAACGCTTCGGAGTGCTGTATTCAGCGCTGGAAGGGTACACGGAAGCACGGTACACTGTCCTAATTGAACTGTCGAACATGTCGACTCTAAGATACACCTAAAACGTGTCATCCTTAGGGGAAGCCATCGTCTCACGACTCTGCTTCGATTAGGAGGGTACTGCGCATCTGTGTTTGAAGGGCATTAAACGCCGTGAGTCAACGGGATATTCTACGATCGTCGTGAACGTGGAGTTTCTGAAATTCGAAGGCAATACACTCCGCAGCTATCTAACCCTTGGGCCCTAGGAGCCAAGTGGAGACCTGCTCAGGAGGAGGCGGAAATACTCGTAAGATAAGTGGAGTACACAGCTTGAGCTGGGTTCACAACAGAACCACCGCGACATTGTCCAGTTGGCGAGAGCAGACACCAGATATCTCCAGAACAGAGAGCCTAGTTGCACAGATGCCGGCATCGCCCGAATTGTTTGCTCGTGATTGTTCCCAAAGGCGATGCTCCGGCTGAGCACGTCTGCTCGTTCTTGAAGTTTCTCGACGATTTCTTGACTTTGTCAGGAACTAACGGAAGGGTTACCAAGGCCCGACGTCAATCGCAAAGAATTGACAAGGAATGCTATACAAGGAAACGAAACACCCATCGAGGAACTGTAACCTGTGTATGCTGACGCGCTTCTCGGTTTGTCAGCGGCTGGGTTGTCAGCGATTGGCGCGGCACTGCCCATGCTTCGCCTGGTCGATCCTTCCGTCGAATCGCGGTGACGTTTGAAGGTTTCCCCCGAGGCCCTGCACCACAGGACGGATCATCTATTCACCAGATCCAGCATGACTCGGTTCGCTCGTCAATGTATTCCGTTATGTAAACGTCTCTAGCTCTCCATAATCTGGGTGAGTCGAGATGAGTCCGGAGAATGCCGACCGTGCTCCTATATAATGCTCCAATGCGAATTATACTAGTCCCCACCCAACTTCAATCCCCTAGACTTTACCAGTCTCTCCCCCACTCAACTTCTATAATGTCTTCGAAGCATACTTCAATACCAACTGCGGGCTTTGGTTCCAACATGGACATGATACGCAGCCCCGTCTTCAATAGGGCCGTTCAACGCGCAGCCGAGTTTAAGTGTCTGCAAGCCCTTAAAGCTGGAAAAATACGTCTCGTTCAAGAGCCTAGAGTTGGAATGCCAGATAAATTTATTCCACGGTCAGTGAATCTCTATTTCCATTTTTTGACCGTTGTTAAACTCGCCTTAGGATGGATCTCGTTGAGGACAATGCCTCAAACAAATCAACTGCAGTATTCGAGCTCCCCGGCGTGAAGACTGGGGACATTACACTCCAGATACGCGGAGGCAATCTCATCGTTATGGGCGAGCGACGTGCCCCACAGGCTCTGCAGAATGTCATGGCATCCCGCAGAGCTTTACCCCACAATCCTATCACCGCAGCCGATAGTGTCGCTGCCGGTGAGATGGACACAGACTTATCAGCCACTGTTACTGTACATGAACTTCGCTTTGGCAGTTTCTACCGAGCACTCCCCGTTCCTGATGGAATAAAGGTAAGCTCAGGCATTCTAGCACCCCCTTTCACAGTGACTCGTACTAATCGCGTTCGATCTGCTTTACAGGAATCAGATGTGACAGCTGCGTTGCAAGACGGCATGCTGACTGTAACATGGCCCAAAACACTTGCTCGAGCGGCTCAGAATGGGACTCTTCCTCTTGCGGCTACTTCTACTTTTGCCCATGCTGCCCAGTAAACCCAATCACTCGGGACCGTGCAAAATAGGGCGATGGTCTTCCATGCCATCTGAGTGATTTCCATTTGTCTTTTTGTCTTTTTGTTCTATATCATGATGGATACCCATGGACATTTTTTTAGCATTCGTTCGGTTCTCTACATGTAGCGTTATATTATTGTATCATCTTCTTAACCCCCATACATGCTGTATATATTCCGAACATGTACTTTATCTCCACTCAGGGCTTTTGGTTGTATTGTAGCGCCTACAGGATCACTAGATTTTTCCTTAATCGACCTGTACATTTGACACACGACATTGGGAAGGCTTGACGCGCGGCCTTCTTGACAAAGTAGGAGAGGTGTGAGTCAGGCCTCAAGCTTCTCAGATGACATTGCTTGATCGATCAGTACATATCAACGGTACCGAGTCGGGTCTTCTGCTTTAGTTGATCACTTTTATTTGTGGTCCTGGGGAGAAAGGGAGTCTCAGCTCGGGATGGTTACGGAGTCTCTTTTTGGTTTACATGTCCGATCTCCGCTTATCGTGGAAGCTTGAAACGTTTGCAACCAATCCAGAATCGTACTTCAATTGCCTGATTAGTGGTATGCGTACGTCGGTGACAGTCTGCATTTTTCCTGAAACAGGCGTCGAGGTCTTCCGTGTTGGTCGGGGAGTTATAAGGTATTTAGGTGTACAAGGTGTATCATACGTGTAAAATACCGACTTTGATTCATACCAGACCTACTGGGACCTACAATCCGGGGAATCATCTGAGCGCTGTTAAATTTCTCTTAAATGGAGGCGGCTATCTCTAGTATGCATCATCCTAGCCGTAACTGTCTCACCGGTGTGAATGTGAAATTTCAGAGTCATGTAAGGCTGTTGATGGGTCAGACTCTTGAGCGCTTACTTGTAACGCCATTACCATACACTTCACGTGCTCACAACACGGCCCTTTTACACCGCGCGTCCGCGATCGTAGCTACAGTTTGCATCTTGTCTCTTTGTACTGTTCAGCCCCCCTTATAGATGTCATTCACAACAGCCTCTTCGTTGTCTCGTCTCAGAGTCGACCTTGCCTAACCGACGTTCGGTCTTACACTACTCTTTGATTCGCATGGGCGTCAAATTGCCTAAGCCTGATTCCAGGCGGTAAGTGACACTTCACGAGTACCACAGACACCATAAGGCGCTATAAAGGTGACTTCTACAGTTAGACTCTTCATAGGATTTTTACCAGAGCCGATCGTGAGTTTGACTGTTTTAGACTCAAACTTGGGAACCAACACTTTTCGTGTGTTCTCCGAGTCAGGGGTGGTGTGGTTGCTACCGCACACAACTGTATACTGATAGTACTCGCTGAGATCTTCAATCATTTGTGATAGCATTCAGGACTGTTATAAATTATTCCCCTCTTCGTCCCAGACGTGTCGATCGGAGTCATTTTTAAATAATATCACTAATGATAAATCAGCACTTGATTGACGGGTCTTGGTAGCCTCAGGAGAACCATGGGAGGGTGTCCTTGAGCAGGCGTCCTGGTCCAGACGATCCCTATTAGTAGATCTTTTCCCTAAGCCCCAAGTTATCAACTTGACTCGAGGTGTCCATCTCAGGCTTGTCAGGGACACTCCTTAACCAGCCAATTCGCACGAGACCCGGGCAAATATTGACACGCTCACATCCGCAGTGATAGACGGCCATAATTGCTGTATAGTATGATAGAAGAGCTAAACCCTCTCGGTGTTCAATCTGGAGTGCCGGGCTCGGGGGACTTTGGTTTCCTTTTGGAGTTGGCGTCCCTAAAAGCCCCTTTTTTAAAATTAGGCGCTCGTCAACGAGTATCGGGGACGCGGGACTGGGGAAGAAAATTTGATGCTCAGGTATACAGCAGTGAAGACCCGCGGTATGGGGTGCGGTTAGGCCTAACCGATTTATACGGGCGGATGGAGACATCCGGAGAATGTAGACCTGTCGTAGTAGAATATTACTATTCGAACTAGTCCTTTGCTCCGGACCCATATTCCTTCTACGCCAGCACTTATTGGGACACCTTCTAATGGGATTACAGAACCTCCAGCTTGCAGGAAGACGGGTAATCAATCGCCCTTGCATATTGCGACTATTACCAGCAGCAAGAGTCTACGTACGCTTGCCGACGACAAACTTATATCTCCAAATTTATTTTCTTGAAAATTGAGTGTATGGCTCCGACTCGAACGGAATAGATTAAGTACCAGACTTTGTGGTTGTTCTCTCGGCTTGACGGTTTAACGTACACTGGGAGAGGACAGTCAGCGACGAACGAGCATTAATAAGTAATGTCCGCTCCTTAGGGCACGGGCGGGCGCGTACATACTGGCGCGTACATTCGGCTAAGGCGCCCGGCGTTTTATGAATAAATCATTCGTGCTTATTGATAGTTCTCAAGGACTATGGTCGACTGTCGGACGAACGTCCATAATGAACGTAAAATGTTCGGATCCAAGGCCACGCGGCAGAGTGTGTTTGATTTGACAGCAAAAATACAGCATTTGGAATACAGAAATGGACGAGCGACCGGTCGCACGACTGACAATGTGTGGGGTAAAAGGCTTGTGGGCGGGCAAAAGAATTGTATAACGTCAAGAAGCTGGTGGAAGACCCTTATCCATATTCTGAGATGTCAGTGGTTGAGTCTCAACAGGGGCATTTGGGTCCCTCGTTCTCTCCAGGTCCCTCCTCAGTTCTTCTTCAAAGTTGTCTTCGTTGAAGGATTTGTCGCAGCATCCGCAGCATCCTGCGGTGGTATTGCTATTGCAGCATCCGTTTGCCCCACATGTTTCTGAAAAACAAATGTCAAAGACAATGTGGAGTGCCAAGAGATGCGAAGAGGCTCAACTCGTGTCGCAGAAAGAGGCCAGAGAGCTGAAGGTGCATAGCGTGAAGATGCTACAGCATGCGGCGCAGCATTCATCCATGGCGTGGCGATGAAGGAAAGAGGGTAGTTTAAGAGTTTGGGCGTCGTGGGTCCAGCAGAAATGCACAGCTTCTACTTACCGTAACGGTGAACGTTGCCCGCATACATGACAGGGGCTCAGCTGCCTAAACGAATTTGCTTCCGATCTTGACGCGATTCAAAGCCTCGACATAGTATATTGGGTAGATATATAGTATACAAGATTACTCGACTGCTGTGGTTCCAGGCAATAAAGCTGTTAAGCCTCTTTCTATTTCTGCTTGAGTTGAAAGATGATTCAACGGCCAAGGCTTTGACTCGTTAGCGAGCTTGTCTGGCATAAGCGAGAAATTGGGAGAGGGGGAGGCTCGAATATGCGAAAAGTCTTGAATAGTAAACGGCGGAAGAGGCTACAATAAAGTCAGCAGCAATAAGGTGACGAAGGTGAATGGGCTACAGACCGATCTTTGGAGAAGGTCTGGGTTGAGCTTTGCGGGATACATAGAGAACCTGATTTTCTGGCAATTCTCGATAACCGGATTTGAGGCAATGTCGAGGTATATGTCTACTTTCTGCGAGTCGTGCATTCGGAACTGGAATCTCGTCTAAGCTAACTTGGCAATGAAGGAAAGACATAAGTCAACATACCTGATGACACCCAAGAGCCAGAACAGAATTCTTCAACCCATGAATTAGTGCACTCCCTGGACAGAAAGGGAGTAGTACAATGCAGTTTGTGAGGTTTCGAATGTGGTAGGCCCCGAACGGTTTGGAGGCAAGTCCATCATTGAAATGGTGTAGCAGATTGACAATACAGTTGGTCAGATTGGAGATGGTCAGGTCGGGGGTTGCAGGTGCCCCGCTGAGATGAAGATCCGACGCGTTGATATAGCGGTATGAATGAGATTGCAGCGTAAGATTCCGGCTAGGAGGGCCAGATGTCAAAGACGACTGCGAAGGTTCTCCCTTGGGCTTGGTCTCATCTTCCACGGGAGTCGACAGAAGTGGCGAGATCGAAGCGATGGGGGGAGGGAGACTCTGGGCAGGTGCGGGAGCTTTGCGTTTAAATGAAAAGCGGGCCTTGTTGGAGCTATTACTACGCAAAGAATCGATTTCTTGTTCCAATTGCTTTACTTGCTTTTGAAACAAGTTAGTTCAGAAGGGATTGAAGCGAATGATTGCGCACAGTTTCGTATAAGTTCTGATCGTAGCTGGGTAATGAACCAGTTGCATCGGTGAGCGATTTGGACAGGCGAGCTACCCTAGTGGAAAGCTCTTGGAGTATGGATTGCGAGGGGTTGGCCTGGGCTATGGCAAGGCGGGATTGTATATCTGAATAGCCTTTAGGACCTGGTATTTATGCAAACGAGCATTACGGTACCCGTGCGTTCTGTCTGAAACTCGGAGGTGAACTGCTGAGAGAACTCCCAGGCCTTGGGTGTGGAAGACATGATTCAAGTCATTACGCTGCCAATACTGGTCGATCATGTCTGGTAAGCGGCAATTGCCGGTCATCTCATTTATGGAGGGCAACTGGTGCGGTATACGAATGATTATAATACAGACGATGGAATCGTACA
This sequence comes from Coprinopsis strossmayeri, assembly GCA_900156845.1. Lineage (NCBI taxonomy): Eukaryota > Fungi > Basidiomycota > Agaricomycetes > Agaricales > Psathyrellaceae > Coprinopsis > Coprinopsis strossmayeri. The sequence goes on from FTPT01000021.1 coordinate 25,941, forward strand.
AAGAGAGAGAGAGAGTTGTGAAATGGGTAGCGAGACATGATTATCGACCGTATCTGCAATGGACGATTAGATAGCAACGAGGGGGAAAGTCGAAACTACATACTTTTGCAATTCCCATTCCCTATTGTCTAGGGGGCAGACATTTCGCGTCTTGAGCCAACGGGAAATGCAGTGGAAGTGAAAGGCGTGCTGTGTGGATGTCAGATCGACAGTATATATGGGCGCCAGAGAGTAGGATGCGTACGTTGCAAATACCCCAGGCAGCATTGCACTCCTCACTGGTTGCTGATACTTGGTTGGCCTGGCAGTCGATGCCTAGAAGGAAGGTGAGACTGGGATGGTATTGACGGTGCGGAGGGACTAACACAGATCCATGATGTGATTCCTGCAGATGGCACAGTTGTCGACGACGATGTCTACGAGAAAGGTGAGATGTTTGGCTGGATCGAGGGAAAAGGCAACGGACCCCATGCCCAGAGAGCCACTGCATTCCACTGACAAGGCGAATTAGAGATACCGAGAGAGAGAGAAAGTTGGGCGACATACCTTCTTGACCTCGAATCTGGCCTTGCCGTTGTCCTTTGGACCTTCCTTCTTCTTGGGAGGCTCTGAGGTAACAACTGGGGTGTCGACGTCCATTGAATCCGCCATGATGATTGGGAGGAAAGGAGTCAGCGCGCGTACAGATTAGCTAACGAGGTGTGGCTGTGCCCGTCAGGTGAGGAGACGCGTTGTTTGGCGCGGAAATGCCTGCCCTAAAGTTTGGACTGTTGATCGTGTTGAGTTGACCTCGCGGTCTCCCAAAATTATGCTCTCTCTCTGAACAGCCTACAAACTATGTCAAGCTTTTCGTCTGGGGGGCCCTGGTCTCCCCGCTACGGGTCTGAAACGCCCTCAGATATACACCCACCTCTATCGCCTTTTCGCTATTCCTATTCTTCAGGTACAATCCATTACAACCATCCCTTGTATCGTGCTAATGGCCCGAATAAAGGTTCACAGCACAACTCCTCAGACTCGGATGTAAATGACCCAATGAGGCGCATCCGCGTTTCCCCAACCCCGGAAGAAGATTATACCGACGACAATTCCATCGACGAAGTCCAGGAAGCTCTCTCCAGCCTCGACGACCAACTAGACGACACCGAGAACGCACTCACAGAATGGTCAGGCTCGCGTTCTTTTGTCTCAAGGCCCTACAGCGGCTCTCCCTCGTTCACGAATCTTCCCCATTTTTCCTCAGAGTCGTCAGATAGCCACTCTTACGTGTCCGGAAACTATTCCGCCCTCAGCCCTCCTGCAGGTCCCTACGACCCTCGTGTTCGCCTCAGTCGAATCACCGAAAGGACGGAACCCTCGACGCGTCCCTCCTCAGGCGCTTTTTCGAATACAGCAAGATACGTCCCGGATCATTTAAGGCGTTCAGCATTGCTCGGTACAGGGGCAAATCCTACTGCTCGTCATTCCAGGTCTTCGACAGATCCAAACGGCGATAAAACCCTGCCTCCACCTGGCAGAGCGAACGAACTCATCTCAATCTTCGAATCTCAAACTCAAAGCAGCCCAATTGGTCATTCAAGGTCTGCCTCTACTCCGGGCTATAGGGCGGAGAGTCCTCGATATGGACCACGTTCTGCTTCTCCCAGCAAGTCAAGTACTTCTGCAACGACTTCGTATGGGTCATACATCGGCTCCCACTCTGAAAGACCAACCATGTCTACCCTTCTCAGTCCTCCCAGCCGCCCTTTCACTGCAACAGGGACAACGGCATACACCGACACTCAAATGGGCAGTGTCATCGATTCTACTGTCTCACATACAGCCCCATACTCTCAGACAGAGACTCCCTTCAGTACCTTTGGGAGCCAGACTCTGACAGATGCAAGAACATATGATACAGGAACGTACGATACAAGGACCATGACAAACACATACACAGAAACCGGGGCCACGACTCTTACAACTATGACTCCAACCCAGACCTCCTGGACCCCAACTGGGACTCAATCACGCACGCCGACGGGTACCACTGCCACCCCCGTCAATACGACTCTTCGTCGACCTCAGACAAGCCCTCGTTCCCCACTTACCAGCGTGAGGAATATTGTAGCCATGTGGAAGGAACGTAGTCCTGGGGTTGCAGCCAAGACTGCCGGCCATGCGACTCGTGAAGAGTCGCCCACGAAAACCAAGTCTAGTAGCCCAGATGTGCTCACCAAGTCCACCAGGGATAAAGACGTTGCTCGGAGTGAAGAATATGAAGACGAAGGACTTGTTACGATCAGACGAAGGATGCAACGATTGCGAGAAAGGGAAAGCCTCGGGGGAAGCCCAACTGCAGCAGATGGAAATGGCAATTCAAGGGGCAGCAGCGGAAGTGGTAACGTACGAGACAGCCGTTCCAGTATGCGAAGTGGGAAGAGTGGAACCCTTCCTCCTGGATTTGATTTGTCTCAGTTCAGTGCTTATACTCAAAGCGATGACCCTGTAAGCTTCTTTAACGACCTGTGTGACCTTTATCTGAATTACTCTTCTAGCCCCTGCACATCGGGTTGCTTTGGTATCTCAATGTCCATACAAGTCCTCCTTATCGCTGGCAACGATGCCAGGCGTTATTATATCCTAACATGTTGCTTTTATCCTGGCTTTCACCCGGTGGTGGGCGCGGGATTGTGGCCTTGGATTTGCTCAACTGTAGTAGCGTCGTCAGTGTCCCGAGTCCTGCCCATCCTAGTGCTCACGAGGATGTGGGAACAGTGGCAGCAAGGTTGCAAGTGGAGCAGGCTAGGCGAGACCGTCTGGATGAAGTCCCTTTGATGGATATCCTGGTTCCTTTCCATATGGTGTACGCAGATGGTGTCGAAAGGCTTGCCGCTGAAAGTCTTGGTGAACGAAGCAAATGGGTCAACAGGCTCTGGTATGTGTTAAGCTATCTGAATGGCGTTTTCTGACCGTGCTATAGGGAGGCTATCAACCGTCCTTCGACTCCATCCATTACTCGTTCCCCGACAGGATCCATCCGGACAATTCTGTCGATTTCATCGTCTGTTTCTCGCTCATCCGCAGCCTCCAGCGTTACTGGTTCACGTTCAACTGTATTCGTTCCGCCTTTGTCGACCATCCCCGATATCGACTCCTATATGTCCTCTTCTCCCACCAGGTCTTACGCTCACTCAGACCTGTCTCGAAGATCCTCCCTTATTTCATCTCACTTTACACGGACGGTCGACGATACCGTCCTTCGTTCTGATGGTGACGAGGGCTATACATATTCTGTCGATGACCCAAGGATCATCACTCCCACTCGCAAGAGAAGGGCTCGTCGCAGCGGAAGTGTCGGTGAATTGGAGCTTGATGAAGCATGGAAGCGAGAATCGAAGGTCTCTCGGGGCAGCAACGGGGACGTTTTCTACAGTGCAAGCGAGACGAGGGACAGTGGAAGTGATATCAGCGGAACGCACTCGAACATATCTTCAACATATTTCTCCCCGGAGGAGGGCGACACTCGCACTTGGACAGAAGGACGATCGGGTTCATATACGGGGACATTCACGCCTATCAGCAGGACGGAACAATCTGTGTTCACCCGGACGTATACTCCCAGCGACTCCCAAGGTAGCAGACACTATCTTACGAGCAGTGATACTGCGTCGCCAACTCTCACTGGATTATCGCCTTCCACCCTTTCGAGGACACAGGCGGTGAGAAGGCGCCCTGGACGAGCCTACTCTGGATCTCAGTCCGGCTCGTCTAGCGCTATTTCAGGATCAGATAATGCCTCAGATAAGGAGAACAGTCAAGTCGGCAGTGGAAGCTATCTTTCCGATGGTCGAAGTGGGCACGCTTCTCGCAGTGGTAGTGATGTATCAGGCTCGGGAAGTTACACTGCCAGTGGAAGCTATGTCTCCAGAGACGCGAGCTCGTTCTCTGGTTCTGTTCCCAGTCTTGGTGGGAGTGGCAGTTACGAAACTCGTGGTAGCGGCAGTTACTCAGGAAGCGGCACCTACAGTGGAAGCTACACAGGGAGCGGCAGTGGAAGTTACACCGGGAGCGGCAGCGGAAGTTACACCGGCAGTGGCAGTGGCAGCTACACCGGCAGTGGCAGTGGCAGCTACACTCGCAGTTACTCGGGCTCCGGCAGCGGTAGTGGGAGCTATGTTGGGACTGGAACGTATCAAGGTGAAACGAGTAGTGATTCCACGTTGCGCCGAGAGCGACCGAGGGTTGAACGCACACCGATCTCCTCCAGCGAGACTGGTTACGATATCTGCCTTTCTTCCGATTTCACATCGAGGGAAGTCACTCCCTACACGACCGAGACCACCGAGGGTAGTACCACGGTTACCCCTTTCCTTCAGTCTCCTATCTCAATTCCGGCTCCCTCTGAAGCTCTCAGCACCGTTCCTGATTTCCAACCCAGGAAATATGTTCAAGATGATTCTCGGGAGTTGTCCATCCCAGATTTATCAGATGTAGCGAGTATCCGATCGTTCGCGAGTCTTTCCTCAATCCCAAGCTTCAGGACAGCACCGTCTGTTTCGTCCTATGAAACAGCGTCAGAGGTTCGCGTTAAGGCTGATCCAGAGACCGAATATGAGACTGCTGGAGCGTGGGCCAGTGAAATTGAAGAAATTCCATCCGAGCAAAGCACGCCAACGTTGTCGTCACTCTCCATTAGATTGGAATTCCAGCACCCCGAAAGCGCTCCTACCCCAGCAATATTGGACCTGCCAACGCCGTCTGTGAGGCCGATTTCGACAAGAGAGCCATCATTGGTTGCTCCGTCGTCGACAAAGTCTCCTTCAGCAACATCTCCTTCGTCAATTTCCGATATTCGCCCGGAGGAATATCCCCTCCCGCCTTCTGTTAGATCACTTTCTCCACCTGCGAGTCCTTTGCCGATAATAGTCGAGAGCACTAGCGTGGCTCCTTCAAGTCCTTTGCCGAGGACAGTTGAAAGCCCTAGCGTTGCTCCTTCAAGCCCTTTGTTGATGACAGTAGAAAGCACTAGCGTACCCACGCCCTCAAGCCTTGTTGTTTCGAGTTCGCAGGTTTCCACACATTCAGATCCTTCCTTACCGGAACTCCCTCCACTTGCCAGACAAGCTAGCCCAGTACCACCCACTCCCTCCACTGTGCCGTCTCTACCAGATGTTCTTGAATCTGAATCCACCCCTCGGGAGGCACCCGTCGAGGTTCCTGATGAGCATCTGAGTCTGCTGTCCTCATTGCCCCCTACGATGACGTCGTCAGGATCAAGTACTACCTCAGTCTTGACTCCAACTTCGCTTGACATCCCAAGTGGAACAACGGCCGAAACCATTCCTCCAGCCACACCCCGTGCAGTTCCTACTATGCCCTCAGTTTCGATGTCGACGTTATCGCCTTCAATCACGGCATCAACGCCATCGTCGTCTTTAACTCTTACAGACTCGATGCTAAGAGTTCCGCCGCAGCGGTGGCCTTCCACAAGCACAAATCGCTCGTATGACTCGTCCATTCTTCAGCCATCTCCGTCTGTGCTTTCTATAGCCTTGTATGATGGTCCAGATGTGTCTTATGAGACATCATTCCTTCGGCCAAGTGGCTCTCCGTCATCGGTGAATAGGATCAGTACCCTTCCACCATCGCCCATTGCTCTATCAAGTGTGCAACAACGGAGTCCTTTACCACCGTTGACGCCCGTTCCAGCTTTGCCAGAGTCGGTCGAGTCCGGGACCAATGCACTGACTCCCAGCTCGTTGTCTTCCTTCAGCTCCGTTACCCCAAGCTCTTTAAGTCGCTCCCTTTCTTTATCGAGCACCATCTCCCAGTCCTCCCAATCCTCTCTCAGCTCTTTCATCTCAGAGTCTCAGAGTCTTCTTGAAGAGTTGCTAGAGCCTGAACAACCTGAAGAAGTTCCAGTTGCTGACCTATCTACTGAGCCAAGCCTCCTCACCACACCAGCAAGCCGAGTGGTATGTTGATTCACGAGCAAGTCATACCCACAGGCAGGCTAACAATTCTTTTGCAGAGATCGTTAACCCCCACACCAGCTAGAAGTCCGGCATTGACCACCCCAGTCGGCTCTGTTGTCATGAGCATAACCACACCACAGGGCGGTGGCGAAACAGACAAATCAAGTCTGCGAACGATAGAGTCGGAGAGTGCTCCTTCAGAAAGAGATCTGGGTCAGGATATGGATCGTTTAATTGACGAAATCCGAAGATACGACGGCATTCGCGGGTTGGAAAATCAGGAGCTTGCTGATAATATTCGTGCACTTCAAAACGAGCTTCATGGACTCTCCGAGTATCTGCATCGTACGCCTTCGCCTCCTCGTCAAGCTCCTCCTTTCCCTGTCCCGATGCTTGTCCAACAACCCGCTCGATCTATCAGCCTTGTCGATCGAGCTGCTGGTGGAAGCAGCGCTTTATCGTCGTTGGTTCCCCGTGGCCCAAGAGATATGGACCCTGCAGTGTCGCTGACTCGAGCAACAAGTTCAGCAAGTAGCATTGGGTCATACCTGTCATCACATCATTCTGACGATGATATACTGGAAGAGGCAGAGCACGAAATGATGGACCTCTCTCTTTCGCCTCCATTATGGCAACCCAGCATCACAACCTCTTCCACAGAGATAGAAAGCGACGATTATTCCTCGCCCTCTTCGAGTTCAAGTGAAACCATCTCCCTAGTTCCTCCGGTCTCTCCAAGCCCGTCATCACTCTCAATCGCCACGGCTCGTCCAACTGTGGCAGCCCCTGATTTATCCCTGCCTCTCGCAGACATCATTCAGCGCCTTGGAGCTCTTGGTGAGGGCCAACAAGTGATCAATCAGATACTCGATGATCTTCGCAATCGTCAGCAGCCTCCTGATCATGAGCTTCTAAGCCGCATCTCGAGGATTGAAGATTTAATTCGAGGCTTGATAGAACTGCAGGGACACCCACGAGCTGCTCCTCCCCCGCCACCTGAAATCATCATTCAGCAGCGTTCAGAGCGGACTGAAGGAAGTGAGGGCTCCATATCAGACTCTACCACCTCGCAGGAGCGCCTTGGAGACATAGATCGTCTCAGACAGCTCCTACGCGGGATGACTCCTATGAGTAACGTTCATGGTCCCATTCCCAGGCATGCATCTTCAGGCCCAAGTTTGTCGGCGCAACTCGATGAAATTCTTTCCATGGGAACATCTCTCCCTGCTGTTGCGCCTGTGCAAGGTCCACCTCCCTTGATACCCTTTGTATATCGGCCTACAGAACGCCCAGGAAGGAGTGAAAGCCCTTTGACTATTGAAAGTCTTCCTCCTCGCTCGTGGTCAGAGCCTCCATTTTCCCAGGTAGACCTCCCTCCTATGCGTGACGGCCCACCAGAACGGATACGAAGGCAGCCATCTAGCGAGGAATCGATTGCCCCACCACCAACATTTCAACCGATCCTATCAACTGTGCCTGCTGCACCTGCTGCATCCGATGCTGCCCATGAAGAAGCGGCTCGTATACAGAGAGAACGACTAAAGAAACGAGACGAGCAACAGGAAAGAATTCATGGTATTCCAACTCCAGCAGTCGGACGACCATTTTATCCGGGGCCTGAACCCCGGCGTATTCTGGTATGCTTTGATTGTCACTGGGATCTGCTACTTCTAACCTATTTCTAGTCGCAAGATTTAAGTGCTCCCGGCCGCCCGCCAACAGCGCCACCTGGCCTAGGAGGTGACTCGGGAAGAGAGCCTACCAGCTGGTACCGCCCAGGTTCGCAAAGGCGTCAACACAAGGTGACAAAATGCATTATATTTACATCCCATTAGTGGTACTTACGGCTTTTTATGAAGGCCTCCCCTGCAAGACCATCGGTTACATACCCTGTCGAACAGCAAATTCCAGCGGCTCCCCAAGTTGCCTCTACTAGGCCAGCTCCAGCAGCAGCATCGGCGCCGACTTACTTACCTATGCCTTCAGGACCAGTTAGTATATTTCGTCTCATTGCCATGGCGCTAAATTAACAATCCCTTAGACCGTTGTTCAAGTTCCATTATTCGATTCGCTCATGGAAATCCTTCGAGTATGACACCTGGAAGTTCATGCATTATTGAAGCACTGACTTTGTTCTAGGAAAATCGATTAGCACAATTGGCAACTGTTGATCAACAGCGAGAACTGATGCGGTATATGCGTGGTCTCAATGAATGGTTAGAAAGAGACGTAAACGATAGGCAGAATGAACTGCGTGGCGTTGTTGCGAGGGTTGATCAACTCAGGGAGGAGCTTCTGAATATGCAGGCCCCTGGTAAGAATTTTTCGACTATGTATTGTGGTCGTGTTTCTAATGTTTATTTCGCTTTGTTTCAGGATCGAGTTATTCTTCCAGTGCATCTCCAGTTATGGTGACCGTACCTCATGGGGGACCGGGGATGCCACAACCGACCATTCCGATAACCTTCCAACCTACAGGGTTCCCACAATTCCCTCAACCAGTCATACCTCCCCAACCGGTCATTCCTCAGATTGTTCCAACCCCGGCCATGCATCCCCCAGTCATACCACAGGTTCAGCCATTGCAACAACAACCGCAGCCAATCTTGGTTGTTCCTCAGGGCGCCCCAGTTATCCCATCGATGAGCGGTTATCCCCCTCATCAGGGAACGATACCTACTCATATTCCATCTCATGTTCCATCTCAAGTGGAGTCTGAATTCGTCCCTCCCATCTCGACTCATAGTACTGGAACGCCGCGCCCCGTCCTCCCTTATGCCCGCTTCCCACAACACGATGTTGTGCAGATCGGAGGTAGTCCCGAAAGCAGTATCGCATCGTCGAGAACTGGTAGCCCCAGAACCGGTCGTTCTCACCGAGATTCTCGTACCCCACCGAGGACAGGCAGGCATGGTGGCAGGGCAAGCACGAGTAGAACTGGAAGCAGACGAACTAGCAGACGGACCAGCAGTAGGACCCCATCCCGTAGTCCAAGTCGTTCGCCCACCAGCATTCGATACTCTTCTTCAACGCGGACGCCTTATGAGTATCGTCTGTCGTCAGTCCCGCCCACTGCCCCTGCGACGGTGATTCACACTCCCCAAGTTGTCCCTCAACCAACTCTCACTCCTCAAGCTCCCCCTCAACCGATTCACATTAGCATTCACTCTCCTTCAGCAACTGGACGGAGCCGGAGTCGCAGTCGCAGTCGTAGTCGCAGTCGCAGTTCAAGTCCTCGTTCTCGTCGCTCTCGTCGCTCTCGTTCGCGGACTCCGGTTCAGCAACAGCCGTCTACGATTATTATACAGCCGCCTGGTGCTCAACCTGTTCCAGCGCAAGCGATACTACAGCCAATGCCTTCGACACCCATGACCCCTCGGATCCCAGAATATCAACAGCAGCCAACCATGGCACCGACCATCATTCAAGTCCCGCCGAGCGTGGTTCCGACCCAACCTATGTTAGCGGTTCCGACAGGTGATACAATGCCCCACATGCTGGCACCAACTGTAGGCACAATGCCTCCCATGATGACGCCAACTGTAGGCACAATGCCTCCCATGATGGTCCCGACGGTCGGCACGATGCCTCCTATGATGGCCCCGACAGGTATGATGCCCTCAATGGTAGTGCCAACTGGAACGATGCCGCCTCCAATGATACTGCAGACAAGATCCCGGTCCTCGTCACGTTCAAGTCGATCACGACGTCGATCCAGGTCAAGGTCCCGTTCACCATCTCGGTTGCGAAGGCGGTCCAGATCTCCTGTTCAGCAAGTAATACCTCAGCCTGCTGCACCGCAACCACAGGGACCTATTATCATCCAAGATACTCGGCGCTCGCGTTCTCGGTCTCGTTCGCGCTCTCCGCGACCTACTTATCTTCCGAGTGTTCCTACCATGATACAGCCCACAGTCCAGCCTCCAGTCCCGGTGATGCAACCATTTCCTCAGGCGCCAATCATGATGGCTCCCGCTGCGCCGATCGGGGTACAACAACCACCTGTGGTTATTCAACAGCGATCGCGTAGTTCATCTAGGTCGAGGAGGAGGAGTAGAAGCAGAAGTCCTCGTCAGGCTCCTATCGTTCTACCACCTACCCAAGTTCCAACCACATATCTCCCCCAGATGCCTCAGGCTCCCGCTATGGTCCCACCAGTTCAGCCTATGATAGTGGGTCAGCAACCCCTTGCTGCACCAATGATAATTCCTACCTCACGTTCGCGCTCTCGCTCTCGGAGTCCAAGATTGCAGCAAGCGCCTCCCGCACCCGCTGGAGTTACGCTTCTGCCTCAGGTACCTACTGCATTGCCTCAGGTCATCCAAACCAGGCGCAGTAGATCCAGATCCCATTCTCCACGACGGCCGATCACAGTGGTTCCGCCTTCCGTGCCACCGCAACAACCAACCACCCTTGTGATGCCCCCTCAAGTGGCGACTGCGGTGCCGTTCCAACCGTCCCAAGCTATAAGATACCCAGACGATGACAGGGGAAGAAGATATTATTCCCCAGGCGGGCGTCGAGGTTATTCGCCTGAACGAAGACACTCACCTGGACGAAGATACCACTCGCCCGAACGAAGATACCACTCGCCCGAACGAAGATACCACTCGCCCGAACGAAGATACCACTCACCAGGACGAAGGTACCACTCACCAGGACGTGGATACCGCTCACCCGGACATGCATATTCACCTAGCAGAAGGTATTCACCTCACCAAGGTTATTCTTCCGGACGAAGTTATTACCCGAGTCCTTCCCGACCCCATGAAGCGCACAGAGTACGGTCTTCCTCGCTGGAATCTTACGATCGCCGAGGACGGGATAGGCACCGCTCCAGGCGTCGTTCTTATTCTTCTTCTGGGTATTCTAGTCCTCGCTATCACTCGCCTCGTGGTCCACGAGGAAGGCGGGATCCCAGACGAACTCGATCCACCTCCATTTCAAGATCGGTTTCCACTGACCGTGACAGACGACAGCGAGCGCGACTCTCTTCGCGTGAGCATAGCCCACGATCTACAAGACGCGATCGAACAAGACCCTCTTCGCGCGAACATAGCCCGAGAGCCACGAGACGCGATCGAACTCCTCGACCAGGAGATCGTCCACCTATTCGTGTGGAACGCTCCCCAGAAAGACCGAGTAGTCGACCTTTGGAGGTCCACGTTACTGTTCCAACCCGTCGGCATTCTCCTCGTCCTACGATCGTCACCCTTCCAGAGGATCGACGTTCCGAAAGATCAGAACGTAGAAGTCCGGAATGTAAGAATTTTTGTGATTATCTTGTTGAAGTACTCACGATCTTTGGTTCTCAGCCTATGACCCTCGTCATTCTGTTTACTATGACGGAGGCAGGCGGTCACCGTCCCCCATACCAGTGCCTCGAAGTGAACACCGCTCTCCACCTCCTTCACACGCGCCTAGCCATGCACCTTCTCATGTGCCTAGCCATGCACCTTCTCATGTGCCTAGCTATGCACCTTCTCATGCGCCTAGCTATGCACCTTCCCATGTGTCCACCGATGATCCCCACCGTTCGCGAACGCCTGTACCTCGACCCCCTACTGTCGCCAGCTCTGAAGCGGCTCTCCCAGTTCGTCCCCCGCCCTCCAGGCCGATCACTCCTCTTGTGACGCACCGTCCTATTCCTGTACCGGCATCTCCACCGTTTCCCACTGCTGCACATCGTCCTCGATCACCTGTTGACAGGCATGCGACAGCTACACCCTTTAATCTTACATACGCAGATAATGAACGGGAGCGACTTGAACAACTCAACGAAGTTGCCCTACGCTTACATGACGCAGCCCTGGCGGCTCAGGAAGCTGAAGATAGAAGGGAGCTCGAGTTCAGGCATCACGAAGAAGATCGAGATCGCATCTTCTGGGAACACGAAGAGCGTCGAAACGAGGAAGCTCGTGTGCGTGCGGAAGGTATTTTGCATGAAATCGACACACGGTTGGCTACTCTTCCTGCTCCTGCTCCTGCTCCCGCCCAAACTGTCCCTGTCCACGCTACCCCGGAGCAGCCGACTAAACCAATCTCCGATGAAGGGTCGTCTGGTGACGGATCCCCGCCTGCTGGGGGTTCCCCACCACTTCCGGCACCTTCTCCGTCCGGGTCTACTACGTCATCGCGCCCTGTTACATTGCAGGATTTGCCAGAAGAGGCACCGCGACCGGAATCGGTGCCCGATGCTGAGGCAATCAGCATAGCCACTGTGAAGGAAGCCGCCTCGCTACACATCAAAGAGATTCTAGAGACCATTCAATTAGAGCGAGAGGAATTTGCTCGTGAAAGAGCCGAAGCAGCTGCCGAACGGGAAAGATTGCTTGCAGATGCCGCTGTAGAACGAGAGCGACTCCTTGAAGATCGTGATAACCGAATTAGGACCCTTGAAGAAGAGCTTGGAAAAGTGAAGGAGGAATTGGCCAACGAAAGGGAGTTCCGTGCTACAGAGGAAGCAGCCAACCGAGAGCGGGACAGGGACGAGCGGATGGAGCGGGATGAAGCATTCCAGCAGCAATTGGGTGATATCACGAACATCATTCAGGAACAGCGGGACCAAAGTGAACAGGAGAAACAATTGGCAGAAGAGAGATGGAATGACAAATTGGAACGACGACAAGCCAAGGACATCGAAATGGTCGAGCTGCGAGATATGGTGCAGAAACTATATGATGATATGGCGGCTGAACAACAGAAGGCAGAGGCAGAAAGGATGCACTGTGTCACCAAAGAAGGTATGACAATGACATTTGTGCATGATTCCACTGCTCAAATATCACCTTTTAGATTTCGCAAGAGTCATCGATGAGCTCCAACGACAAACAAGCGAGCAACGGCATGCGCTGGATGTCTTCACTGACAGTACGTTTGGTTATCTGGGTTCCTCCTATCTTTTGCTGATTGATGCTAGGTTGGCGGGCTGATTGTGCTCGGCATCAGGAGGAGACGATCAACGCAGTTAAAGAAACAGCAAACCTCCAGGTGCACTACAATGTTGAAGGAGTGCGCACCAGTTTCAATTCCAAAGATGCGCCAATACTGATCCTTGCCACAGTACTTGAACGATTTCTCCAAGGCCTTGGCTACTGAAGTTCGCATGTTGCTCGGTGAAGTTGGAAGGTTGAGAGAAGACAGGAGAAACCTACACCAGTACGTTTCTTCGTATTCCCTAGAGTTATAATTATTGACTCTTCACTTAGCGAAATTGGTTACCTCCTTCTCACGAAATCCAAGTATGGACCAAGCGGAGAATTCGATCCTGATTGGTAAACCCTTTCTTTTAATTCGTCAATCCCATTCTGATGAGTTCTCTCACAGGAAACCGGGTCCGATGGGTCCTCCTCCAGGTCAGCCACCACCACCTCCTCCCGACGCACCTGAACCGGCGCCGGAAATGCCGCCTGTTCGACCTGGCTGGAAACCAGTGCACAAGAAGAAGGAAAAGAAAAAGAAGCAGCGCCAACAGTACGAGCAGCCCGTGCCACCGCCGCCGCAGGCAGAACCGGTTGTTCATCATACTGGACACACCCTGCCTCGACGGGCTGTCGGGTCTCCTCGATCATGGCCAGCGGCTTGGCACCGTGAGTTGTATGTCTCTATAAAACCTTGACCACTTTCTTATTTTCTTGTAGCGGACCCGGCGACCCAACCTTCTCCAGCTAGCGTTGAGCCTACTCTTCATATCCCCGCACGTCGTAGCCCAGGTCTGTTTGGGCCAAAGACATCTTCAGACGGTGAATCTAGTATATACGCGCGAATGTAAGGTGCCCAGCTTGATATGTTTATACCTTGTACATGATACTTCGATACGATACTCACGATTTTTGATGACTCTACGCTATGTACATACATACTTACTTTAGGACTATATATTTCTTGGAATCAGAATTGATGGCAAGTGCCACATTTCTCTCATGCACGCTCTGAACATTTTGAAGTCTGCATACCGTCTGCGCCCAACTCCTGCGCAGAGATGGCTCAGCTCAAAGGTCTTCGCGGACTCAACGCGTCCCGAGCTCTTCTACCATCTCCTTGACCCGCCTACCCCGCTTTCGCCAACCTCGCAGGCCTACGCATTGTGTTTTCTTCCGTCGCCTTCTGCCCTTTCAGCATCCTCGGCTATCATAGGATGGCTCCCTGCTCGTCAGTATTTGACTGACAGCCCAGAACCAGAACCAGAAGTGAGAGCTACTACGCCAGGGCAGCGAGGCTTTGCGTGGAACGAGTTTCGCGAGAATCGTGCGTATCCTTTAGCGTTCGAGAGCGAAGAGCACTTCTGAGCGAATATTCCTCAACAGCTGCATTCCGCCCGGTTCTGCATGAAACTATTTATGCTGCGTTGCGCGATGGCATAGACGAAGTGTGGGTGAATGCGGCCAAGCAGATTCAGAATGGTTGGATGCATATCCATGGTCTGCTTTCTTTTTTCTCCCCAGCAGCAGTATCGTCACTGAGTATTTGCAGACCAAAGGAACCCTCCAGCTCTTGGTCGCATCGGTGACCCGGACGATATCATTGGCACTGTGCTCGTCGAGGACAGTGAAATCAAACCTGATACCTATCAGCCCATGCCGTCCTATAGGATCTTGACGGCAGATGGAATTACTCGACTTACGCCTGGGTTAATGGATCGTCTCGTCCAGTCTTTGAACAGAGTGGCAACAGGTGAAGCAGCTCAAACTAATCCGTGATTGCGGAAAAAAAGTACACATGTGATGCAATATACCTGATAGTGTTAAATATAATATACGTCAAGCACTGCGAACTTTCTGGAGCCGAGAGGAGCGACGGATGGGGGCCATAAGTGTGCTAGGACCAGCGTTTCCAGGCGTAGAGTTTTCCGTCAATTTAGCAACCTTGCGAGGTGGTTTAAAGTCTGGGTCATCAGACTCCACGTCGAAATCCTCTTTCGTTTTTCCTTTCCGTTTCCTTTTCCGTCGCACTGTCGCTTCAAGTCAGCAAGTGCTGCGAAAACTGCAATAACGTACTCACTGCGATCAAGAATTTCGGTTGTATTTTGACAAGGTTCAGGTCCCACCGCATATAAATCTCGTTCCATCTGTTCGACAAGGCGCGAGAACTGCATCTTGGGGAAAATGTTATAAGGGCCCTTGGTAGCTACAGCAAGGCCGTTAATCGAGGAGTGCTGTTAAGCAACGTAAAGACTGACGTTCAGGAACTTGGGAATCAAGACGGCCTCTGAGGGCCGGAGGACCATACACGTTTTGCAGACGTTTGTGCGCAGTTTCTAGCATCCTACATTGGCAATGATTTCCATTAACACATTGACCCTACGTTTTCTCAAAAAAGATACTTGCTTAACGTTCAAGAAGGGGTTCCTTTTGACAAGACCATTGGAATGGGAGGTATCAGGAGTGTCACCAGCTAAGGAGTTCAGAAGGATTTCCCAGTTTATGACTGCGATCCTGTTAAGCATGCTATGCGGTCGCAGTGGGGTATGGTATGCAATGAGAGTAAGCATGTAGTGTAGAAACCTCCTCACGGCCGTAGTCAGATGTTCGACGTAGGGAGGGAAATCTGTGTCCAGATCCTCAGAATCGTATTCGTCCTCGTCGGGTTCATCCCCGTCAGGTTCTAGTTCGAATTGATCCTCGTCAGGCTCTGGTTCGAGTTTATCGTCAGGCTCTGGTTCGAGTTTATCGTCAGGCTCTGGTTCGAATTTATGCCCGTCAGGCTCTGGTTTGAATTCATTCTCGTCAGGTCCCGGTTGCTCCTCTTCGGCAGAATCCAGATCCTCTTCCTCTTCCTCGTCGACAGAAGCAAGGTCATCGTCCAATTCGGGTGGGGAATCAGGCTGAGATCGGTGTCGTTTGATACATTGCCTGGCAACTACATATACCTCGTCTTCAAGAGTCCATTCAGGGATGTAGATTTCTTCAAACACAAGAGGCCACCGCGTCCAGAGGTCGCGCTTGTAGGGGACTGGCCTGGTCTCGGAGTTGGCAGGATGGCTGAGATCGCTAGGCCCTGCGCGTGAAGGGTCCCGTCTGGTGATGTCTGGTGCTGTGAGCTGGGTAGTGAGGTCGAGAAGGTCTCTGGTCTTGAGAGCACGGAGGAGAGCAGTGTATTCGCTGATTTCTGCATGCAAAGCCTTGGAAACCCTTCGCTTTTGCGGTGAGGCCATTGTCCAATGGGCGCTTAAGTACTTGCTTCTTGTGATATACCAGGGCAAGCGTGGGAATCCATGACTAAGAACTGTACAGTTGGGGAACTGTCTCGAGGGCATCCATGGCGCTGGACGACATCAATCTCTCTCCCATTTCACGATAACAAGTCCGTCTGCCGTCGTCTGCTGCAGTGCTCCCCGCTAATCTTCGGTTTACAGAATGAGAGAGAAGTGGAAGAAAAAGAGGTCTCGTAGGCTCAGGCGCAAACGCCGAAAGATGAGGGCCCGATCCAGTGCGTGCAATTTGTCCCGATGTTCCGTGCAGTCTGCTCATTGGCCAACAGAGTAAATCACCCATCTGTACGCTAGCGATGCGTCTCGTCTCGAAAACCAGCGTTTCCTAAACCAAGATTCCGTCGAAGCCTTCTTCTCGATTCGCTGTAGTGTTGGGAGTTGTTACCGCAGAGCGTGTGTATGTTGCCCGTGCTTGGACGAAGCAGGACGCAACGGGTCGGTTTCATAGCTTGTAGTCGTCTCCAAATTTAATTCACAGAAAGCTTGATTCCAATTCTGTCCCTGGCTGAGATTATGTCACGTGCCGTTCGCGACATCATCTATGAGACGCGTCTCGAGAACTTGTCTCTTTTCCACTATAATGTCCCGCTCAACCGTCCCTAAAATCATAATCAAGGCTCGCACGATCGCTCCAGACACTGACTCGCGTAAGCCTCCTGATGTCCAGCCAGATCTGCGCGAAGATGACCATGAAATGGACGACGAGGAGGACAATGACGAAACATACCATGACGAGAACTCTGAACAGGAAGACGATAACTCTATGGCTGTAGACCAGCCAGAGGGGGGAGATGATGAACAGCAATTCGATCAGGGCAACGAGGATCAGCCAAACCCAGAGCCAGAGGTCGTAATCCCCGTCCCGCGTAAACGAGGTCGTCCAAGGGGAAGAGGTAGAGGCGGCGGCTTCGCTGGCTCGACGACTCCAAGGCCGCGTGGTCGCGGTCGGGGAAGGGGTCGAGGAAAGGGTCGCGCCGCAGGTTCTTCTCGGCCAAGGAGAGATGAAGATGGCGAGGGAGACGACGAGGAATACGCTGGCGAGGATGTCACCGGCAGCAAGCCCTCCCGAAAGATTCAAGGCCAGTCATACATTATTGACGGCGATGAATTCGTCACGGAAGATGACCCCAAAGGAGACGAGAAAATTGACAAGAACGGGAACCTTCTTGGAGGCATGTTTGACGTTCTCCCCCTGTGGCTTCACGCTAATGGCTCTCTAGGACGCAGGTTCAAGGCTGGCACCTTCATCCTTCCCAACAGGCACCCTGACCGCAAGTACATGCTTGCAATCGATGCTGCTCGAACCTCTGGCTTCAGAGACTCCCTTTACTATTTCAGAAGGAATTTGCTTGCTCTCAAACTCAACGCGACCCAGTCCGAGAAGGACTATCTCATTGGTGAAGGGAAACTGGGGTCCCATCTCCGGACCCGGAGCGTCACTTTGATTACTGCACGAAGTGCCTACAAACTCCATGGGGCCAAAATGATCATTGGTTTGTTCCATCTCATAGCCTGTCGGGAGATGCTGACCGACCTTTTCAGATGGTCGATGGGTGGTCGACGATTACTACGAAGACAAGGTTCTTGCCGAGATAACTGAGAAAGGGCTGAAAGCTGGTGACCTAGTTGGAGAGCTACCAGACCCTAACCCATCCCATCCCAACACCGAGCTGGCTGCTCTCACAGGCGCGTCGGCAGCTCTTGGGAAATCGGAGAGGGCGATGGGCGGATCGGGGAGTATATATCGGGCGGGAGGTCCAACAACTATCTTTGGATCCAGTGGTTGGGGTCCTTACAGCGATGGACCGTTGAATGCCGTCCGGAAGAGCTTGCTCTCTCGAGATGGTGTGACGGAGGAAAACTGGATGTGGATGATTGCGAGCAGGGTGCGAGAGGCAGACGAGGAATGGTCCAAGTGGCGACAAGAAGCGCGTCGAGCAGTAGATGGCGTGGAAGGGATCTACATGGGAGAAGTTCCCATTCCAGGTGCTCCTCGTAGAAACGTTCCCAAGGCAGCACCAAGGCAAGAAGAGTATGAGGATGACCAAGAGTATGACCCCGGTAAAGCAGGCCCAGCAGAACCTTCTACAAGGAAGAAGGTTGCTTTCGAGCAAGACGATAACGAACACCCACTGGGCGCCTATGAACCTCACAGTCACCTAATTCAATGTAAGTCCCAAAAAATCTGCATCACAGCGCTTGTAAGGCTCACGGATACCTTTTAGATCGTGCGGACACTCAGCCCAAAAGTGCTCGTTGGGTCCACCTTGAAGATTCCGAGTCAGATCCTTTGAAACGACGGATCGTGGGCGGAACGAAGACCGGGAATGGTGCTTGGGCATTAGCATGGATTGACACGGTGATGGAGGTACCTGCTGAACCGACCGATGAGTGGGCAGCGGAACGAGATAATCTACTTAAGCAAGTAGAGAGAATGGAACCAGAAGCGACACCTCCATCTTTCCCGACCTCTTGAAATTTACTAGTGCCCTATAATGAATTAATGTGTTCTATTGTACAATGTCTTGCAATGCAGATAGTCGATAGCAACTGTAGTAGTTTCTACTACTCCAGGACCGTATTCGCTGCCCAACAGTAATGACCACATCCTGCCGCGCAAGGGTGTCCCATCAGTCGTTGAGAAACGTCAGTCCGTGCGGGACTCTCAACTTCGCCAACCGAATCGTCCAGTATACGCTCTCGAGTGCCGCTGACAGATTCGTCGCCTGCTGCTCGCTCATTCTGTCGAGATAGCGTCCGGCCTCTATCCTCTGAATGATTGGACCCAATGGCTGTTGCTGGTAGTTCAACCATCGGGTGCTGAAGATAGAATTGGCGATAGCAGCTCTGATGACCGCCGTGCTTGCAAACAGAACATTGGAACAACAAAGATCGAACAGGCAATCGGCTGGGACGTCATTAATTCAGATAATGTGGTGACAACAGAACAGTCGAAGCACACCCACCAGATTGAGCAGCGGACTGTGTTCATTTGGCAGGCAAAACAGTAAGAATAAGCCCCAGGTCTTGCATATTCGCTGGGCAGAGCTGCCAAAACGGCTGACTTCAGTAAAGGCTTGTTGCATTTACCACATGTCGTATAAAACACTGTATCTTTCTGGAAACAATGTCAGCTTTTTGCGTGTGAGTCTTGGACCACAAAAACGGACCAGAGAGTGACTTCCGATGTCTTCCAGGTTGCAGAACTTCCGTATAAGTGCAGCACAGGTGTAGAGCTGGTATTGCGTCAGGCGTTCTAAATCATGATGGTGAGTAACATGGACCACGAAGGACAGGCAATCAGGTACCTATGTAAGCTTCAACAAAACGATAGACCCTTTTCAATGGAATCCTCAATTCTTCCCGAGCAATTAAAGATACCATAGCACATATCTGAACGTCACCCTGCAATGATCATATGTTATGTTATGTCAATGTAAAAACGCTATAAGACCCCCTGCCTACCTCTTCTGCGAATTTCTCGATCGCATCTTTGGCAACCTCCCAAGCAGATTCCCTGAACCTCTTTTCTTCTGCTCGGATAACCTCTATGCGGCGCTTGGATGAAGATTCTTGTGTCTGATTGCTATGGGCGCCTATGACATCATTCGTAGGTTCCGCGTCGAGAGGGAGTTCTGAAAATGCATGCGATTTCTGATGCTTGTGGCCGGAGCTTTCGACTGTGTTATTGTCCATACGAATCTGCGAGTGGTCGCCAAATTCTTTCACTGATGTGTCAGTTGCTATTACAGTGCGCATGCTGCTACGGGAGGGTCGGTGACCTAGCTGTGGCGGAGCAGCTAACGAGGCAAGTGTTGAGCTCCTACTTCTCGATTTGATCCGGCGAGGATGTCGCCTCGATCTGGATTTAGCTTCGCGCCAAGAATTGCTCGAATGGTCAGACTCGGTGTCTGTAGATCGAGGAGAGGGTGATGAGGCTTCGTCGTCGTCGTCGTCGTCTCTGTTAATAGCATCGACATCTTCTGCCCATTGTTGTTGTCCAATTACCCTTGATAACGGACTTGGCACGGCCACCTGTGTACCAAGCGCCTGGATTGGGGAATTCGCGGCGCGCAGACTACCACCAAAGAAGTCTTCGCTACCGACGGTTTCAACTTCTTGCTCCCCTTCAGAAGAGCTTGAATCAAGCGCCCCTTCACCCACGTGCCTAAGGCTTGTGCCTGATCTCTCCCAAGGGCTACTCGCGTAAACCTGGCCAGACAAAGAAGGTCGTCGGAAGTTGGATGCTCGACTTCGCGCTATCCCGGAATCAACGGAGTCGCGTCGATCGAAAAGGGCCCTATTAGGTGTAAGAGGTGGCAAACCGTTGGACAAATGGAGCGGTGAAGACGAATTGGACGATGTGGGAGTCAAACGACGAGTGGCAGACACTGATCGGCTTTTACTGGACGTCCTTGTTACATTTCGAGTTGACTGGCCGGGACTTCGACGTGGCAAAGTCTCATTACCAGGACTGGGGAGCATGAAATTACCAGAAAGTCCTTGTTGTTCTCCATTTAGCGACATCCGCTTGTTTATATGCGGCGAATGACCCGCGGCCGGTGTGGCAGACGCTGGAGGAATGAAATCGGTAAATGCAGTGGCCATCAAAGACCACATTTGAAATGCACTGGTTCGGCCGGCCTGCAACGCAATCTAGTACAATGTGAGCATGGAGATGGAGAGCAGTACAAGTCCATCACGTCATTACCTGAGCGTTTGAATCGCAGATACTATGCTTATCTGCCCCTTGAAAAACATAATTATGGGCCAGTAACGTGAATGTTTCACAGTCTCCCGAAGCGACGTCCGGTACAAAGATACCCAACACTTGACTTGCTACCTTGATGGGTGGATCGCCCAAGGACTTATTAGGAGATACACTAACATCTGGACTATTGCTTGGATTGATCTGTGTTCTGGCAACAGGGTCAACCGACGTGTCGACTTTGTGTGCGTAATGTTACTTACATGTCGTCATATGGGGGTTCCAAAAGACCATTATTATCGGCGATGAAGGCCACTGTGCCATTAGGATCCCATGCCGTGCTGACTCTGTTGAGTGCATCGATAGGCTTCGATGTCTCTCGTAGGTCAAATTGAGAGAAAGCACCTGACGCATGCTGAGCCCAAAGTGCATGAGAATCACCGAACGCGATATCTTCGCCAAAAGGGTGATTAAATCCGGGGAAAACGTCACATAGAAGAACATACCGTTAATACTTCCCTCCAAGGAAGACCCTGTTACAGACCATTTCGCCAACCATCCCCTTCGAACATCCCAGATCTCGATAGAGTCTTGAGGTGCAGGTCCTTGAGGTTTTGTGTGATTTCCGCCTGGAGGAATTGTGTGTGGATCACTCTGCAACCCTCTCATCATCGCGTCAAGCCCTAGCCCACTCCCAACACGGCTCAACAGCCCGGGTAATGCACCTGGCACATTCGCTGATTGCGTATCGGCAGATGGAAAAGAGACTTCTTCATTGGAAACAACGGCTACCTCACATTCGTATCCTGGCCTCCAGCTTACATGGCGGACCGGAAAAGAAGGGTGAAGCGTGTATGCAGATTTGGTCGACATGCGGGCATTTGCACTGGGAGATGCAAGGTCCCAGATCTACGTTGGTGCTTAGGCCTACCCTGTCGTGCGGTGGACAACTCACCGACCTTGACACACCGATCTAAGCCTCCACTTACCAACCAACCTGCTCCGTTGTTAGTTTTGTCATGAGCAGACCAGGCAGCACCGGGCGTCGAGCGCCAATCCAGCGAAGTAATTGGTGCACTATGTGCGACAGCCACCCTGTCCATTAGACCGCGATTGCCGTTTTTGAGATCCCATCTTGACCAGATGAGTGTTTACATTGAGAGAAAAAATAAATATAGAGACCTACCGCTGAATGCTACCGTTATCTAGACCAAACACGCATTGAAGAGGTTGCCATACACTAGGCGAGAAGACAAGGCTGCGCACAGTAGCTGAGTTAACAGATACACGCATAACATATTTAGTTAGGTCCCGTAAATCCTGATATCCTGTTAAGAAGGGCAGCAGAACTCTATGATGAAGAGAACACACCCAGACTTTCATATCCTCTGCCGAACCTGTGATGCAATAATAATGCACCACGGGAGATACAGCTATCGCGTTCATGGCCCTCAAATTACCCCTCGTGCGGCGTTCTAATGGGTATTAGTCCTGGCTTGTTCCCTATTTGGGGACGGGCGCACCGTATTTGATGTTTCCGGAGGGGTGAAGACTCCAGAGCGTGATTTCACCATTCCTAGCACATGTAACGATTTTATTGTTGAGGGCTGTAGGGTATAGGTATGTTGCTTCTTGAGCTATGGTATCCTGACGTTTTAATGGACTTACAGCCGTGTCCCCATGCTATATCAGTGACGGCGCTATCGATCTTCAAACCGTTGTTATCCCGGTTGTCCCAAAAATTCCGGGATATTTTGGGCGACTCGGGGTCTTGGTTGTGTGCATTGGGTATCGTCGCGATTCTGAGAGCTTTAGAAGCCGATGAGCTGCGAGACGGGGACAAATAGGAGACGCCTGTCATACATTCTTTGCCTGCGATTGCACATCGAGTGCCGTCTTCGCTTTTGGCCATTGATGCACTTCCAGCAGGTGCTGCACGACTGAGGCGAACATATCGACTTGGACCTTGGTAGCCTTGTGTTCTGGAGTCTGCAAACGGTCCTATGTTGACCGCACGAGTCTGGGAGTTCAAGCTGGTGGACATCTTGGTTAGAGCATTGGAACTAGGGTGCGCTTACTTAACCTCCTTCTATGAAACGGGTTACTTGTATCCGAGTCGGTCCATTCAAGATTGACTTCTAGCTAGTACATTCAAGTAATATTTTCAATTCGGTATGATACTATTTCTGTGACAGTTGAACAATTGTCACAGTCTTAGACCCCCAGTTGAAGGCGGAGTTGTCCATTTGGCCACTATCGACTTCGGAAGAGCCGTGTCGTTATAGACCCTGGCCAGATTCAACGGGTCGTCACCATCGTTGTAAAGAGTAACTCCCAGGTAACAGTCCAAGTCAACGTCAACATAAGCGGGCTCCTGGGCAATCAAATTCTCCCCGATGGGTACGTAGGCATCCAGTCGCCCTTCGGTGAGATAGTGCAGTTTCCATGCGGATCTTAGGGAAGTCATTGGGACTGGGGCGGCTTAAATGGTAGTAGAACCATCTCCAGCGACGTATGACATTGTAGATGGTATCCACTGTGTTCCAATGTACCCTCTGTGTGAAACGGCTCCCGATATATGGCTTCGCAAGGGTATCGTTGCGGTCAAAACATACTTCATCACCCTCCACCGTAAGGGCAAGTATTGCTGTGTCTTTGTTTTCGGTCAACTTCACGCCTAGTTCTTGTTGGATATCTCCAGGGAAAATATTCTGCAGCCACAATTCGTCTTCCAACCAAATGAGTATTGGTTGCGAATACTGGTCGTTCCATTGAGCATAGAAATAGCCCTGGTCTGGTATGTTGATGGAGTTATTCGGAAGAAATTCAAGTCTTGAACTGAAAGATTCCACAGCCGTTGCAACCATAACACCTAATTAAGGATCGACCTGGAGTTCTGCCCCCATCGGAAGAAGGTTATATTTATATAGCTTGAATCGAGAATTGGGTTCGACGCCTTGCGCAGATCCAGCATCAATCAGATACATGGAACCACCATTAGATTTTTCCCGATGTCCAGGAATGAGTGAAGGATCTGAGCAAGTGCCTTTGACATTGAAGACAAGTCGATTCCTCGAAATGTGGGGTTTGCCTGAGCATAGATTACGTTCAACCTCGAACCGATGAAGAACAAGACAACTCACCACTTCGGCATTGTCATCTTCGTACTGAGGGTGTCGTATGTCATGGTGAGGAAACCCGGTGTTTCCAGCGATGCTAGTAAGCTCTGCGTAAAAAGTCCACGCCCCTCCTTTTCATACGCTTGTTGTTCACGGCCGCAAGCAGCCATGAGAACATGGGAACCATGAAATATACCGCCGAATCCGGCTGGCGATAGACCACGATAGCTATATGCAAAGTTGGAGATGAGGGCTTCATCACAGCTAGGCGACACTGCAGGTGGAGTTTCAATCCTTCGAGGGATGTGGTGCTCATCATCGGCACCATGATTGGCGCCAGCCGAGCAACAGCAATCCAGGATTAGGGTCTAAATGTGAAGATAATTTGATGTGAGCTGCAAAGCGGAAGTGAGGCACTCACAATGTTGTTGCCTCGGGATTTAGATAAGTCGTTCAGAAGACTACATATGGTCCTATCCGGAATCCCCTGAACGAACGTCGAAGGGTCACTTCCCGACGGAAGGCCAATATCACTGGGACAAAGGAGTTCAATGTGGTCATCGGCAGTTGCCCACAGTTCCCAGCCGGTCGGCTTCCTCGTTCTCGCACCATGGCCTGCAAAGTAAATGATAATCGCTGGGATTGATTCATCCGCCGTGTTTTCCAACAGCTGCTCGAGCTGGTTGAATGATCCCAAGATGCCCTCGCGAGAGGCTTGCTCATCTCGCAGGCTAATGATATGTGAACGTGGTGTGTTCAGCTTTAGCATGAGAAATGCTTCCATCTCATTGGCGTCGCCGACAGCCGCCTGAAGGTCTAGGTACTCATCCTTCGCCTGATATCGATTTATTCCTATAGCAAGAGCGAACACGTTGGATTTTGTGGCCTGTAACAAAAGTGTCGGAGCAAGGCCCATTGGGAATCGGCGTACTTACAGTCATATGAACAGAATGAGGATGGAACGAATAGGTAGTATCCAAGTATTGGAGTCAGGATCGATGGATTAGAAGCTGTGGATTAACCATTTTGTGCTGTGGTCAAACTAACTCTCCCAGAGTCACGTATGACGGGAATAGCTGTACATATATATATCATTGACCTCGCCATGCCCGGCGTGTGGGTAATCCATGCGGACAGAAGAGCAAGACCATAGCGCCATTAACGGCGCCATTCTCCGTTACTTTTAGCCATCGTCCTAACCGATGCTCTTGTCCAAGCCCAGCAACAACAAGAAGTGAGTCGACTTTAAAATCTTGCTTCTCCGAGGACACAGTATCGGTAGAGACCCATGTCGCTGATCCCCTAAATTGTCTGGGTGCAGAAAGCAATTGAGGCGAGTTCACAACTCCAGGCATGAGAATGGTGCCAACAAGCGAGAAGGACTTGAGTAACTCAATGGATCCAGTTTCCAAATCCGCGGACAGGCGCACCATATTTGATATTTCCGGAGGGGTGAAGACTGCAGAGCGTGATTTCACCATTCCTAGCACATGTAACGATTTTATTTTTGAGGGCTGTAGGGTATAGGTACGTTGCTTCTTGACCTATGGTATCCTGACGTTTTACAGCCGTGTCCCCATGCTATATCAGTGATGGCGCTATCGATCTTCAAACTGTTGTTATCCCTGTTATCCCAAAAATTCCGAGATATTTTGGGCAACTGAGGGTCTTGGTTAGGTGCATTGGGTATCGTCTCGATTCTGAGAGCTTTAGAAGCCGATGAGCTGCGAGACGGGGACGAATAGGAGACGCATCATTCTTTGCCTGTGATTGCACATGGTGCTGCACGACTGGGGTGAACATATCGACTTGGACCTTGGTAGCCTTGTGTTCTGGAGTCTGCAAATGGTCTCCTATGTTGACCGCACAAATCTGGAAGCTTAAGCTGGTGGACATCTTGGTTAGAGCATTGGAACAACATGAAGTGTGCTTACTTAACCTCCTTTCATGAAACTGGATATCCGAGTCGGTCCATTCAAGATTGATTTTTACCTAGTACGCCTATGGCACAGTAATTTTTTCTTTTCAATATGATAGCATGTAACTGGCGGTGGTGGCCGCTGGCGCGAGCGATTTGTGAGCGCGAGGTTTTGCAGAACGCCTGCGGCGTTCAGCGTCCATGCGAAAGTTGTTACTTTTTCACAAGTTATTGTCTGGGTATCTATATGCTACGTCTTTCAGCCGCTATTTTCCGCCAAGTTTCTCGATTCTTTGATAGTCAATACTGTCCACAAGCATGATGCTGGTCAGAGTTTGTTCTCGGCGCTCGGCGCAGACACGGACACGACTGGCGCCGCTTCTGTCCAACTTTTGAGCGCCAAAAAAACCATGCCAGATGTTCGTTTTCTCCCAAAGTTTTTGCATATTTTCAAACCTCCATTGCAAATAATTTAATACACAAAATATCACAACGTTACAGTAATGGAAGGTACTGAACTGAGAAATCCAGCGAAATCCACCCGGAAAAACATATGTTTGGCACCAGCCCAAGGGCCGCGCCAACCCCCTTCTTAGAGCTTAGCCAGTATGCTCGCTTCGCTCCCGGAACAGTTGAACAATTGTCACAGTCTTAGACCCCCAGTTGAAGGCGGAGTTGTCCATTTGGCCACTATCGACTTTGGAAGGGCCGTGTCGTTGTCGAGCTTGGCCAGATTCAAACGCTGACCCCTCCCGCACCAGGTGGGAAAAGTTGGCAGGGGATGCGGTGAGAAATAGTTTTAAATATCCCACATCCCTCTTCTTGCCGTCTGGTAAGACAAATTGCCATGGAGCACCACCATTGCCGTGGCCCAGCGGGAGCGTACTATGTGGGGGCAGTGGACAGTCAAGACCATCGCGCGAATACTTGCCGGCGCCAACCCCCGAAGATGGAATCGTCCATGCATCTGAAATGTGTGTCGTTCAAATTATCTGGCCCCGAAAAGAATTTTTCTTAACGTACCTATTGTTAGGTCATTCGGGTCAAAGTAAAAAAGGTAAGGATACAATGGAACGTCGCCATCGTTGTAGAGAGTAACTCCCAGGTAACAATCCATGTCAACCTGAACGTCAACATAAGCGGGCTCCTGGGCAATCAAATTCTCCCCGATGGGTACGTAGGTATCCATTCGCTCTTCAGTGAGGTAGTGCATTTCCATGCGGATGTTAGGGAAGTCATTGGGGCCGGGGCGGCTTAAATGGTAGTAGAACCATCTCCAGCGACGTATGACATTGTGGATGGTATCCACCGAATTCCGACGTACTCTCTGTGTGAAACGGCTCCCGATATATGGCTTCGCAAGGGTATCGTTGCGGTCAAAACATACTTCATCACCCTCCACCGTAAGGGCAAGTATTGCTGTGTCTTTGTTTTCGGTCAACTTCACGCCTAGTTCTTGTTGGATATCTCCAGGGAAAAGATTTTGCAGCCACAATTCGTCTTCCAACCAAATGAGTATTGGTTGCGAATACTGGTCGTCCCGCTGGGCATAGAAACGGGCTGGTAGTTTGATGGAGTTATTCGGAAGAAATTCAAGTCTTGAACTGAAAGATTCCACAGCTGTTGCAACCATGATACCTAAAGAAGGATTGACCTCTAGTTCTGTCCCCATCGGAAGAAGGTTATGTTTATATATCTTGAATTGGGAATTGGGTTCGACGCCTTGCGCAGATCCAGCATCAATCAGATACATAGGACCACCATTAGATTTTTCCCGATGTCCAGGAATGAGTGAAGGATCTGAGCGAGTGCCTTTGACATTGAAGACAAGTCGATTCAGATTTTTGCCCTCGAAATGTGGGGTTTGCCTGAGCATAGATCACGTTCAACCTCAAAACCGATGAAGAGCAAGACAACTCACCACTTCGGCATTGTCATCTTCGTACTGAGGGTGTTATATGTCGTGGTGAGGAACTCTGATGTTTCCAGCGCTGCTAGTAAGCGCTGCGTAAAAAGTCCACGCCCATTCTTTTCATACGCTTGTTGCTCGCGGCCGCAAGCAGCCATGAGAACATGGGAATCTTGAAATTTACCGCTGAATCCGGTTGTCGATATACTCCGATACCTATAAGCAAAGTTGGAGATGAGGGCTTCATCACAGCTAGGCGACACTGCAGGTGGATTTTCAATCCTTCGAGGGATATAGTGCTCATCATCGGAACCGCGATTGGCGCCAGCCGAGTGACAGCAATCCAGGATTAGGGTCTAAACGCGGAGAGGATTTAAATTCTTGTGAGCTGCAAAGCGGAAGTGAGGCACTCACAATGTTGTTGCCTCGGGATTTAGATAACTTGTTCAGAAGACTGCATATGGTCCTATCCGGAATTCCCTGAACGAACGTCGGAGGATCACTTCCCAATGGAACGCCAATATCACTGGGACAAAGGAGTTCAATGTGATCATCGGCAGTTGCCCACGATTCCCACTGCTCGCCGGTCGGCTTCCTCGTTCTCGCACCATGGCCTGCGAAGTAAATGATAATCGCTGTGCTCGGATCATCCGCCGTGTTTTCCAGCAGCTGCTCGAGCTGGTTGAATGACTCCAAGATTTCCTCGCGAGAGGCTTGACCATCTCGCAGGCTGATGATATGTGAATGTGGTGTGTTCAGCTTTCGCTCAAGAAATGCTTCCATCGCATCGGCATCGGCAACAGCTGCCTGAAGATTCGAATATTCATCTTGCGCCGGATATTGATTTATTCCTATAACAAGAGCGAACACGTTGGATCCTGCGACCTGTAACAAAGGTGTCGGAGCAAGGCCCATTGGGAATCAGCGTACTTACAGTCATATGAACAGAGTGAGGATGAGAATTGAATAGGTGTGCAAGTATTGGAGTCAGGATCGATGGATTAGAAGCTGTGGATTAACCATTTTCCGCCATGGTCAAATTAACTCTCCCAGAGTCACGTATGACGGGAATAGCTGTACATATATATATATCATCGACCTCGCTATGCCTGTGTGCCTAATCCATGCGGACAGAATAGCAGAACCATAGTGCCATTAACAGCGCCATTCTCCGTTACTTTTAGCCATCGTCCTAACCGATGCTCTTGTCCAAGCCCAGCAACAACGAGAAGTGAGTCGACTTTAGAACCTTGCTTCTCGGATACAGTATCAGTAGAGACCCAGGTCGCTGATCCCCTAAATTGTCTTGGTGCAGAAAGCAATTGAAGGGAGTTCACAATTCCAGGCATGAGAATGGTGCCAACAAGCGAGAAGGACTTGAGTTTTGGATCCAGTTTCCATATCCGCAGGTTGCCTTCCCATGAACCTGAACGTATAGGTATATGGGATGCTCGTAGAGGTTGTGCAAATGATAACTTACCAGAAACGAACAGATCCGAGTATCGTAGGGCGGCCAAAGACGTTATCCATCGTGGTGTCTTGAGAAGGCCTTCGGTTGAAGAGTGTGTTTCGTGGAAACCGTGGGCAACTGGTTGCGTGAATATAGGTTTCTTTTTCTGTGTACTCCATAGACAAATCGATCTTGAATTTGTGGGTTAACGACCATCGGAAACTGGAAGAAAAAAATCGACTGTACCCGCTGTCTCCGCCGGTCAAAAAGGTGGTCTCATCCACCATGGCCACGCATTCGAGGGAACCTTCTATAAATTGCTTTGACTCTGTCCGCGGCTTACGCTTTGGTTGACCATCGGCGTCCAATTCGTCGTCCGATTCCATGGTAGCATCTCCGTCTCCTTGCAATCCACCCTCTAGGACTTCCCGAATACGAGACCGGCCCCCACCGCGGAACACAAGTTGCGTTTCATCCAAAATTTTCCAAAATCGAGCGGTTTTATCGCGTGCCCCTACAGTGAGACAGGAGTCTCCCCTCAAGGCATCCAACGCCACAATGTGATCCTGATGCCCGAAAAGCGTTTCCACATAACCCATTATTCCAGGAGTAAGATCATAGACTTTGATGGTTCTATCCATCGAACCGGAATATAGCTGTTGTGAGCCCTTTCTGAATGAAACTGCCTGAACCAGAGAATGAGCTTGGCCAAGGAGTCGAAACGGAAGGATTGGACGAACCGTAACCGCGTCTTTATGGGCGAGTTGACCAGAAAAACCTTTCACCCATCTATGTGACTCTAAATCCCATACCCCAACGGCTTTATCGCGACCTGCGCTAGCCAGCAATTTTTCGTCTCCGCTAATGGCCAACCCGAGGATTTCGTCGGTGTGCCCCTCTGGCACAGGACCTGGGTTAGACTTTTGTTTGCCCTTGCCCTTTTCGGTGTTCTGTGGTCGGACTTTATGGAAAGTAGCGACCTTTTTCCCTGCTTGAAGGTCCCATTTGATGATGTTTCCTTCTTTCCCAGCAGTCAGTAGATATTTTGCCGACTCTGAAGCCACGGCGGATGTAACTGAGAAACGATGACCTCGCAGACGCAGGGAACCTAACGGCGGACTTGTAAAGTCGTACTAAAAAGTGATTGAGGACCATGGAAAGCAGCAGAGAGGAGAGCGAAAACGCACAGAATCGGCAACGAATAGATGGACTCTCCCAGAATGTTCCAATACGTCTCGCTTCAGACGAGAAGCAATCAATTCCTTGTCAATCTCTGCAGCATCGTACTCTCCGTCAGCTGGTATGGGAGTCAGGACTATTGCAAGGAGTCTACGGAAAAGGTGGACTCGCCAAGGGTGGACTTTACGCTCTCGAGATACAGTTTCGCCAGGCGCAGTCGTTTCTCAGCTGGCGTCTCGTTTTCGTCTTCATCTCCACTTGCCCCTGGGTCCACCTCGTCTGCCTCGAGGTCCATGTCGCCAATGCTCCCCTCATTGTCGCTGGTTTGGTCGGAGAGTTCTTCATCAACTGGTCGTTTTCGTTTTGAAGGCCGATGGCGTTGGGAATTGGGTGCAGAAGGCTTCGTAGACTTTGAATTGCGGGTTTCTGCAGGCCTTTTTCGTTTGCGAGTTTTTGTGTTGGCAAAGAATGGATCAGGCATTGGGACAGCTAAAGAACTTGAAAAAAATTGAGCTCAGGGCTGAGTTTGGACGTCATTTCCTGATTCAGACCAATCAACGACAAATATGTAATTTCGAGCAAACCAGCTAGTCATAAGGACATACAAATGAGAATCAACGGTAAGTACACTCTGCTTTAAATCGACGAATAATCAATGGGTCAATAGAACGAATTATCCCGAGGAGAACTATCAATATCCGAGTCTGGATTACTTGAAGCGTACTGGCCAGAGACAGGAGAGACACTCGACGAACTTTGGAATGGATTGCTGTTCCGCAGGTTCAATTGAGGCGCAGACCGATTCCCCGCAACGTTGGCGAATAATCCCTGCATACTCCGGCGATATGTTGCCTGCAGGTTCCCCATTCCTACCGGCCCCTGCTTGGCGAGGGGCAGTGCAGAAGACGGTGAATGGCTTCTCGGGCGTGGTTCAACCGGGGAGTCCAGCTGCAGATTATCCAGGAAGCTGTTGAGATACGGATAGGCCGAATTGCCGTGGCTCGAGGAACGGGACAAACGAAATAGAGCTGGTGTCGTAAAATCGGGGTCTCCATCGGAAGGAAAGGCAATGCTTGAGTATACCGAGGAGGACGAGTCGGGCATAAGAGACACTTCTGGATTCCATGTTAACGGAGCCTGGGTTCCATTAGGCATTAGGTCACCATCCAGAAGGGCCGGTCTACCATCAGGATTCGATAGTGATAGGAGCCATTCATCTATCGACTCTCCCGGAGCTCCAGTAGATGTTCCTTGACCCATTTGCTGCGATAGAAGGGGTTGAAACGCCGTAATGGTGCAGTCCAAACATGTGATACAGGTGTCCGGGTTGATACAGGTAGCATTGGTATCAGTGCCGCTGCGGTTGACGCACCCGCGACACTGACAGCCTTCTCCACAATTACAGCGGACAATTTGGAGCATGGCGCTTCCGGATTCGTGCGTAGGGGAGACGGACATCCTGGTTTCGCCATGGATTAGAGAGGTGGAGGCGTATCCAGAGTGGGGAATAGGAAGGGAGTGGCCGACTTGCTGGTGAGCACCATAGGCCCGTCCATAGGGGCTGTATACGCTGTCGTGGTGGCGAGCATAGTTGTGATAAGATCCTGATGATGGGTCATGGCTCGGCCCTCCGAGAAAGACGTCTGTTGGTGGGGGACCAGGCAGGACTGGGCGTAGCTCAGCGATTCGGGCAAGGACGCGAGTCGCGTCGGGATTCTGGCTGCTCGTCGTCCTCAACCGCCGGTGGGTCTTTTTGGCTGTGCAGCAATTACAGTTGCCTCCCGAGTGGCAAGTACAGCCTCCTCCTGTGGACGTCAGGATACGATAATCACGGAGAAACTTCTGGAATACCGACCTTCGCCACCAGCATCCGTATGGGCCGAGCCCGTTGGAGCTGGCAATGCGACCAACGTTCCCGCAGCTTGAAGAGGCAAGCCGTTGGGAAACGCGGCGCTTTCAAAGCCTGGCTTATTTCCTGAAGAGCGGGAGAGAAGCAGAAAGACCTTATCTGTCAACCGATAGTGTCCCGGCAAGGGAGAGGATACACACCTTGCTTGGGGGGGGCTTGGTGGTCCGATTTGCCTTCGCATATGCATTTTACATGGACTTGCTTTGTTTTCCTGAGTTCTCGACAGTGTTCGCATTGGGTGATAGGACGACCTTTCTTTTTGATTTCAAAGAGGGGGCGATCGAAGTGTTTGCAGGATGAAGACCGATGGCCCTTGATACAAGTTTCACTGAACATTGGGGGGTCAAGGAGGGCATTGTTGGAGGATGTATAAGACTTACCAGGCGTATTTTTTGTCGCTGATGATCTTTGAAAAGGGTGAGAGGGTAGTTGGAGAGAAGAACTGGTAACATTACCATAGTAGGGACGCTGGCGAGTAGACCGCCAGCGACAAGCGCTGGGAGGTTGTTGGACAATTCAGACAAGGTAGCTGGCGACTATAAGCATGGTGTCGGGAGGAGGAAAAGGTTGTTGACTGAGGTTGACAGGCCCGAAGTTCCTTAAGGCTGTAGTCGGCGCACAGACCTTACACTGCCTCCCAAGCTCACCTGCTCTACTTCTTTTGGGTATTCACTATGCTGCGCCCTTTTCGCCAGAGGTCACTATATCTCAAACGTTCCATTCGCTATCAGTACGGTACATCCTCCTATAATAGATCACGCCAATCCGTATTTCTCAATAAAACTTTCGTGGAATCTCTCCAGCTTGCCGACATATTCATCTACTCCCGGGCACAGGCATGTCAGCCGGTAATGCCATTCGTTCTCCTTCTGTCCAAATCCACTGCCTGGTACAACACAGATCCCAGTGGCGTCAAGCAAGGCAAGGGCATAGAATGCATCAGGCTCCTTCCCGGCAGCATGGGCAGCTTCTTGTGCTTTCTTCGAGAGTGTGATTTGCGGGTAGAGGTACAATGCCCCTGGGGAATCGACGCAAGAAACACCCGGCAGAGCGTTCAGCCGTTCTGCCATGAGACTGGTCCGGGAAGCTAATGCTTGATGAGTCGTGTCCGTTTCCTTCTTCCATAGCTCGTAGCTCTCGTCTCCCGGCTTGGGAGGGCGAATCATGCAATCAACACCAATTTGGCCCGACAGAGGAGGACAGAGTCCAACCGATACCATCTTGTACATAAGGGAAATGATGGGCTCGGAGATGTTGACGCATTCAAAGTAGCCTCCTCTTCGTCCGCACTCGCCAGAGACACCTTTGGAGATGGAATGGAACGATACGAGCGGCACGTGTGAATCCAGTTTGCGAACTACCTTTTTGAACGAAGTAAAGGGGTACTGGTCGGGTTTATGGAGGTTAGATTGGTAGACTTCATCAGCGAGAAGAACGAGGGAGTATTTCTCGCAGAGATGCACGAGGCGAATCTGAGTCTCCTCATCCAACAAAGCTCCTGTCGGGTTGCCGGGGTTAATAATAACCAATGCCTTGGGAACGACATTGTCCTTGT
The DNA here is from genome assembly GCA_900156845.1 of Coprinopsis strossmayeri. Classification (NCBI taxonomy): domain Eukaryota; kingdom Fungi; phylum Basidiomycota; class Agaricomycetes; order Agaricales; family Psathyrellaceae; genus Coprinopsis; species Coprinopsis strossmayeri. The sequence continues at coordinate 59,855 of FTPT01000021.1, forward strand.
GGGCCTTATCAAGAGCAGCCTCGATGGACTCTATGGAAGTTCCCCAGCCCTTGCCCTCGTCAAGGTAATAGGGTATTGGGACGCCATTGTGCTGAGCAAGGGTGGCAGTATACAGGGGATATTGGGGTATTGGAATAAGAATTCCAGAGGTGCGCGAGGATATCAGCATGTTGATCAACAACGAGACACCGGCAGATGCGCCGCCAGTGAGAAATATGTGATTGGGATCGGCTGGGTAGCCATCTCGTTCTTCGTTGGGGCGAGTCAGCACAAACCCGTTCACCTACTAGAGAGCGCAACAACGTACCTTGCAAAAAGTCGGCGACGGATTTGCGAATGAAGGGGACACCCTGACTATGGGAGTAGGCGCCAACTGAGCCGATTTCGGCCGAGAGTTCCTTGGCACGAGCAATGACATCTTTGGGGAATGCGCCTGGGGCCAGGTCAGCGAGGGCGGGCCACTCCATGAGTGCAGCAACCTGATGGTTGGACGATGAGGGGTGGGGAGGTAGACGAACCCAGATAACTACTTGCCTGTCGAACGAAGGAGATGGGAGGCTGATCCAAACCCTTTTGCTGGGGGTTACCGATGTTGGAGGAGATAACCCTGTCAAAGGGGAGGCCATGGTTGCTGTCTGCGAGCTGTACCCTGTATTTCTCTGCCTTGATTGCGAGCTCACCGCGAACGGCATACTCGACCTTGAGAAGAGCAGGATTGAGGGATTCAATTGTGAGAGGCCTCATGAAGGATTTTGTAAAAGAGACAGGGCGCCGCCATCGCAGGATAGGCGGAGGACGCATTTAAAAGACCCGTGACTGTCCTCGTTCCTGCTGCTCGTCGTCCTCGTTGCCGGCCGGCCCGCCATGACCAATACGTCATGTAAGCTTTTGGCCAAGGTCAGTCAGCAACCACGACCATGTCCTCTACCATCGTTCCCTTGCCGTCGCGTCAAAACAACCTCCAGGACTCTCACAAGCCACCCATCTGGCCCATCGACGCCTCAGAGTCGGGTGCTACCACCCCTCTCGCTGCAAAGTGCGCAAGAACAAACCGCGAAGACGGTGTCTGCTGCAAAGAGCTTATCAAGGATGAGCGAACCCTTATCGACCCTGATGTCGTTCGCGACGTGTGCGTTGCTCTCAGTTTTCTTCTACACCCTTTTGACATTTTTTGCCACAGCGTCATTGGCCTTTCAGACGGCTTGACCGTCCCTTTCGCCCTCGCTGCAGGTCTCGCTTCCTTGGGTGAATCACGCCTTGTCGTCCTTGGCGGTATCGCAGAATTGATTGCAGGCGCCATTTCTATGGGCATCGGTGGCTTCCTCGCCTCCCAGTCCGAGCGTGACCATTACCGCTACCTCCGGTCACAAACGGCTGTGCGTGTCAAAAGAAGTTGCTCGGGCGAGATGGAGCGCGAAGTCTCCGAAGTGCTGGCACCCATCGGTGTCGACGAAAAAACCTGTCGATCCGTCGCCAGATGCTTGCGCGACGTCGAAATCGAAGAGGACTACGCGTCCACTAGCTCCAGTGATCTTGAATCCTCTGGCTTGCGTTGGAGCAAGGATGTCGGCTTGACCCCCTTTTTGCTCAAATTCGGTCAAGGCCTCGGTAGGCAACTTTGGCTTCTCATGTTCTTCACCTTGACTCATCTCCTCCACCAGAGGAAATTCCTGATCGCCGGATGTATACCTCGGCCTTTACAATCGGCATGGGGTACCTTGTCGGAGGCCTTATCCCTCTCTTGCCCTATTTCTTCATCCCAAGATCCCAGATTGCGTTAATTTACTCTTGTATCTTGACTGGGGTCATCCTACTCATTTTCGGAGCAGTCAAAGCCCGAGTAACTGGCGCTGGCATTAACGCCGGAAGTTATGTATGGGGAGCAGTCAGCACGCTCATGGTTGGCGGTATCGCAGCTGGTGCAGCCTTTGCCATCGTCAAGCTCTTGGAAAACTAAAAAAAGGTCCAAGACACAAAAATAGACTGTCCATTACTTCGTATTTGTATAATTTACCATACCACTGTCCACCGGCATCAATATCTCTAGGATAATATGTCACTCTGAGCGACACTTTTGTATCACGATTAATATCAACATCATATATTCATGGAAAGATAACTATTATGACTAAAAGATACAAAATTTCAAATGGCGCATGAGGGCATTAAGATACGGCAGGTGAGATTATGCTTTAATGGTAGCACTGGCGAGCTTCTTGTGAAGTTCTTCATCTTCAACAGCTGAAGTCTTGGTCTTTGCAGACTCGGCGAATTGAGGACTGACCGGAGTGTTTTGCTGCTGATATGTGATTGAAGCGGTCTGAGAAAATGCAACCATTAGCAAGGTGATTAGAAAAATAGGCAGGGACATACCTCAATATCTTCCTACAATAAATAGTCAGCCAAAGGTTATCCACAAAAAGACGTTGACGGACCTTTTCAGATTCTTCCTTGTACTTGTTGACGTTCTCTCGCATGAGAGCAGCTTCGGTAATGTGAGGATGTGCAAGCGATGCCATCCTGTTAACGGCACGGATACTAAACGCGGCCTTGCGCCCTGTTGCCAAAGTTAGCAGACCAAATTTGTGGATTCCTTGGGTTGGTGGACGTACAGAGTTGCTTAGCATTGAACGCACGTTTGACGTTTGGCAGGAGATCTGCTGGGGTGCCATCAGCAGGATTAGCCACAAAGTGGGGCTCAGTGTCAGCCAACCACTACCGGAAAGAATGGTTAAGCGTCTGCAAACTCATGTGTGTTGGGATATCACCTTGTGAGCGAGAGCCTCGGCAGCCGTTGGGCGCTTAGCGGGGTCGATGGTAAGGCACGTCCTTACAAAGTCTTTCGCGGTTTCGGAAACGTTCACCCAATATTCCTCTGGCTCGAACTTGTAATCTCCTGCGATGATAGCTTCCATTTCCTGCTGCTGGGATTCCCGATCGAATGGAGTATATCCTGCAAGAAGGAAGTAGGTGATGACTCCCATGGCCCAAACATCGACGGGCTTTCCATGACCGGCTGTCGCAAGTCATCAATATAGCGATCGTTAATGAGACTTGACACGCACTTCGTTTGAAGATCTCGGGGGCCATATACTGTGCAGAGGTCAGAAGCAAAGCAAAACTAAATCACGAGCGCTTACGCCTGGCGTGCCGCAGATCTCCGTCAGGAGATTGAGCTTCTCTTCCTCCATTACTCTGCTCAAACCGAAATCAGCAATCATGATCGCGGCGTCTTCTGCTTGGGTCTTGAAGAGCAGATTCTCGGGCTTGAGGTCTGATAAAATGATAAGCCACAAATACTTGAAAGGAATACCGATCAGGCATACCTCGATGTACGATCCCAGCGTCGTGGATATATTTGACTGCCTTGAAGATGGTGCGGATGAGGTCGGCAGCATCGCTGGTGACAATAATGAGAAGACTTTTCAATGATATGAAAAACTCGACTAACGCCTCGTAGTAGTTGCCCTTTGCGCAGATGCCGTCAAAGAGTTCTCCGCCGGTACAGAGATCAAAGACAAGATAGAGATTGTGGGCGGTCTGAATGGGGGGATTTTTAGATAGATGTGATAGGACAAGGTGGATGCGAACCTCGAAATAATCGTGAAGGGTTACGATATTAGTGTGGTCGCTTGATATCCTCTTGAGGACTGCGATTTCGTTCCGGACCTGGAGGATGATGGTGAGTAACGCGTCCAATAGATGGGTTCCGGGGTGGTACCATGTGTTCACGGCCCTCCATGAGTTTCTTGTTGATAACCTTGCAAGCATAATACTTTCCGGTGTGGATGTGAATAGCTTCCTTGACTATAGCGTATGTTCCACTTCCCAAGGTCTTGCCTGTGCGATACTATGGGGGCGGAGATGAAGAAAGTATAAGCACAGCGATAGACTGGGGCATACCTGACAGGGGACTGTGGCTGGCATTTGGGCTGGTTGAGGCTGAGGGGCAAGCTGATCAGATGGTTTGCGGAAGATAAGTAATAATGAACACAGCCACCAGGACCGTGGACTCACTGGCTCAGGTCGTGTCGACGTGTCGTAGATCACCGTCCGGTCCTCTCCTGTCCCTGTCTTCTTGCTCTCTTGCTCGTCGTCTCGAACAACAGATGGTGCCGAGGGCGGTGGCGTCGACTCTCCCGAGCCGTGACCCCTTTTGGAGCGCCCAAAGGTGGCGCTGAGCTTCTCGGAGGCGCGCGAAATGCGCCCTTGGCGGTCGCTGCTGGCGTCTTGTCTGCTCTGAGTCGAACCCATGGTGAAAGCGAAGGGAAAGCGGGTGACAGAGAGGCCAGTGCACTGAACCGATGTTTATAGTGTGCACCGCCACGCGTTCCAAGCATGCTTTGAGCCACCGCCCAAATCGTGGCTGTGATTCTCCCTTTTTCGTCACCATGATCCCGTCCTCCTTGCTTCGTCGTGTTTCTCGCAGCTTCACCTCTCGCAGCTCTAACCTGGTCAATATCGTCGAGGTCGGGCCTCGCGATGGCCTCCAGAATGAGAAGGGGGCTGCTATTCCCGTCCATCTCAAGGTCCAATTGATCAACCGTCTCGTGGAAGCTGGGTTGACAACCGTCGAGGCTGGGAGTTTCGTTAGTCCTAAATGGGTTCCGCAAGTAAGTGCATCGATGGCAATGATACTTCCATTTCATCTGCATCTTTTCAATAGATGGCTGGGACTGCGGACGTTCTCAAGCACATTAATAAACGATCAGGTATACACTATCCCGTCCTAGTTCCGAATCAACGAGGACTGGCCGATCTACTGTCTTTGTTGGAGGAACATCCACAAGTCACAGATGAAATTGCAGTCTTTACATCCGCCACCGATGCCTTCAACCGGGCCAATCTCAACTGCACTGTGGCGGAATCTCTCCAGAGACTAACGTCCGTGGTATCCACTGCGCGCAACAAGGGGCTTCGAGTCCGGGGATACGTCAGTGTGGTAATAGCCTGTCCTTACTCTGGCAAAGTAGACTACAAGCAGGTGAGACAGGTCGCGAAGGAGCTTGTCGACATGGGGTGCTATGAAGTCAGCCTCGGGGATACCGTTGGCCAAGGCAGACCATATGAAGTGGCGGAAATGCTCGAGGAGATCAAGCAAAGTGTACCCGTGGAACAGTTGGCGGTGAGCTCTTTCATTTATATATTCTATCTTTCTCAACGTTTATGTTGTAGGGACATGTAAGTTCCCTCGGTCTCTTTCAAAGGGTATTTGTTGACAGTCGCAGTTCCATGATACCTATGGCACTGCTATTGCCAACGTTTTGAAAGCTCTTGAGCATGGAGTGAGGACCATCGACGCGTCTGTTGGTGGGCTGGGTGGATGTCCGTACTCACCCGGAGCTACTGGGAACGTCGCCACGGAAGATGTGGTATACGCTCTGCAGGGCTCGCCGTTCAGCGTTGTTGGCCCTGGGGGCGAGGCTGTTGATGTTGAACGGATTGCTGATATCGGACACTGGATAAGTGGAAAGCTCGGTAGAGAGACATCGAGTAGAGTAGGCAAAGCGCTGCTTGGGAAAAAGCGCAGAGAGTCGGCCAAGTTATAATGTGACATCACTTTCTGGGGAATTAGTACCGGATCAAAGGTGTCCGGCAATAAGCAGAGCCGAATGTTACCTGGTGTCGACCCCAAACTGATATTTGAGGGTTTCATGGGCGTTTGCGAGTAACTTTGACTGGATACTACAATGGTGTGGAACAAGAAGGCGTATGTCTTTGACCCGCGCCCAAACTACCCCCTCGTCGTTACTGCCAATCTCTACACTGATCCCGACACTTCTGCACCCGACGACGGGCTCACCGTTATCTTGGCCCATGGTACCAGTTTCACCAAAGAGAGTTGGGAACCCGTTCTCGATGATCTCCAGCTCTTGATCCAAGGAAGTTCTCCTTCAAAAGTCAAGATTCGCGAGTTCTGGTCTATTGAAGCCCCTAACCACGGAGACAGCGGTGTTCTGAACGAAGAGGCCCTCAAAGTCGGCTACACCCCCATTTGTCCGTCACCTCTTTCAGCTTGAACTTCACCGTCCTTAACCTTTCGTGACAGTCGGCTGGGAAGAGTACGCTCGGGCCCTCCATCTCTTTCTGTCAGGCTACGGCACTGGCATCGATGTCGACTTCTCGAAGCGCACCCTCGTTGGGATAGCCCATTCAATGGGCGCCGTATCGATGTATGTTCGCTCATGCCATCGTGCTTGCATTGTGCTGACTGTCTGCGCAAGGGTTCTAATGGCAGGACATTTCCCTCATGTCAAGTTCCAGTCGGTCGTCCTCTGCGAAATTATGTGCATGAACGACAAGTATGCGACAATTGCTGGAAACAAGTTGGTTGGCGGCGCAGCGAAACGACGAGACATATGGCCGACGAGAGAGGACGCGTACAATATCTTCAAGTCAAGAGGAACCTGGAAGGCCTGGGACGACCGAGTCTTGAGGAACTACGTCGTACGTTTCCTCTGCCTCTGTATTGAATATGACTACCCTCTCATTCCCGACCATTCAGGAAACCGGGTTCAGGGATATTAAAGACAAAGATGGTAATCCCGCTATAACTTTCAAGTGTAGTCGTGAACAGGAGACTGTAGGTGACCCCCTTCAATCCAATCCACACATTTGCTCATGCAGAACAAAGGCTACCTACCGGGATATGCTCGGACCATCTAGGGCTTACCGTTTACTGAAACACTGGGTACAACAGGTTCCGACGCATATGATTTACGGTGGAATTGATGATTACCTGTACGTGGATCATCCTCGTACAAAAAAGTTGCTTGCTGACTCCTTTCAGACCCGCGGAAGGGAAAGAGGATATTTTGAATACGATTGGAGGGAAGCAGAACTTGCTATCATTTGCTCGAGTACCCAACGGAGGCCATCTGGCAAGTATCATTGTTTTGCGCGTCTGGGTTGTACTAATTTTCTGGATTAGCTGCCGCAAATGAATCCCACAGGACTAGCAAAGGAACTGTACCGTTGCCTGCAAGTAGAAAGTTCCAAGGTTCGCGAGGCGAAGCTGTAGATACCCAATCAATGATGGATTATGTAATGAATAGACTTTTTTCTGGTGGACGCATCTTGAATTGACCTTCTACTACAACCATGGCTGCTGTACAAGTCCTGTCCGTCGTCGTCCCCCCAGTCCCTTCGTCCTACAAGACACCTAGCGCCCCATCGACGTCGCGTCTGTCTGGTAAGTTCGACCCTCGAACAGCGACGGCACATCGATTTCATGTTGTTCAAACAGCGCCTCACCCCAGCGGGCATCGTGAACTTCTCCAAGTGGGCTCAGCTTATCTGAACCACGTTCGACTTGCTTTGCACCATTCCCACTCTTTCACCGAGCTCGATAAACATTTGGAGGAGGAACGCGAGCGCCTCGCCGCCCTGAACCCCACTGCTGATGCTGAAGAAGATGATCTCGGTGTTGGTGATGAAGAGGAGCCTGAAGAGTTGTTGACTTTGGATCCCAAGGAATGGAAGGTGTGTAAAATCGATTATCCATGTCCATCTGTTTTCTAATCTCTTGAATAGAAACACGACCTCTACGCCGTTCTTGGATTATCCCACCTTCGTTTCAGGGCCACTCCTGAACAGATTAAAATTGCTCGTGCGTGCTACCCATTCTCGGCATACATCTACGGCCTCTTATGTACCCTAGATCGCAAAAAGGTGTTGAAGCACCACCCCGATAAGAAAGCAGCCAGTGCTGCCCCAACGTCGAACCTGCTTACCGACACCAACGATGATGCCTTTTTCAAATGCATTCAAAAAGCACACGAAGTGTTGACCAACAACGAAAAGCGAAGGCAATTCGATTCCGTCGACCCCCAATTCCTCGAATTGGAAGAGTTGGTTCCTGTCCCGTCTCGCGTCAAGGTATGTGTGTGCGTTTAATCGATGCGTAGAGAACGGTACGGCTCACCTCTATCTAGACCAAGGATTTCGATTTCTTCAAGGAGTTCACCTCTACCTTCGATCTTTATTCCCGTTTCTCCAAGGTGCAGCCTGTTCCTGGCTTGGGCCATATTGATTCGACCAAGGAAGAGGTCGAGCACTTCTACGACTTCTGGTATAACTTTGACAGCTGGAGAAGCTTCGAATGGCTTGACAAGGAGGTCAACGAAGGTAGTGACAGGTGCGTTCTTAGTCAGTATACCGTACACATGGTGGCTAATTGCTGGTATCTTCAAGCCGTGACGACAAGCGTTACACCGAGAAGAAGAACAAGACTGAGCGTGCTCGAAGAAAGAAAGACGACACTGCCAAAGTCCGTAGCTTGGTGGATCTTGCTTTGAGGTAATGTCACTATACCTCAAACTATCGTCCATGGCTCATCATTGCTCCAGCATCGACCCCCGTATCAAGCGTATCAAGCAACAGGAGAAGGAAGCTCGTGAGGCCAAGCGCCGTGCTGTTCAAGGCGGTCCTGTCAAGAAAACGAAGCAACAGGAGGAAGAAGAGAAGAAACGTCAAGAAGAGGAAGCCAAGCAGAAAGAAGAAGCGGAAAAGGTTTGTTTCTTTCCAATGATGGTGTTTGGGCAAATCCTGAATGGTATGCTACCAGGCTGCTCGTGCAGAGGCCAAACGTGCCAAAGCGGCTGCTGCAAACGCTGCCAAGAAGGCTCGCCGGCAACAGCGTGCTGCGGAAGAGGCTGCAGGCAACTAGAAGTCTTTCTTCTCCATTGCTAGTTATATGAGCACATCTTACATGCCAATATTACCACTTATGAAACCTTTGGTTATAGAATTTGCAATGAAAGATAAGACCCTTGAGGCTACAACAGCATTAATGCATCACTCCCAAAATCTTCTTGTCTTTCTTTGTTATTGCTTTCTTGGCCTTGTGAAACATCCAAAGGCCTTAGTGCCCAGACATTAGAGCCTCTAGAGGACAAAGTTGGGATTATAGGGAGCAGTGGATGAAATAATGAACCTTTGCATAGTATTTCATGGTCTACACAACACAAGGGTATATTTTCACAGGAATGGGAAATCTTGCTCATTGCCCTGTGGGAAGTGGGCTTGTTACACACTTCCCCATCTTTTTCCCTAAGGCCCTGTTTGGATGTGCCAGTATATGATATTATATGATATTATGCATCAGGTGATCACTTTCTTGCACATGCAATGCATCTGATGCTAGTACATGCCTGTAGATTAGAATACAATCTAATTGCATTCCCCACAATCAGTAGGTTCTGAGTACTTTTAGCAGCTAATTTTGCCACTTTTATTACACAGGCACACTTTAAAATTATATCATACAATTAGCATGCCCAATATTTGGGTTCTGAGGTGGGTCATTGCACCAGATTAGATAGGTGCAATCTAATCTACTAGCATCAGCCAAGTCACACATGCCAGAAAGTAATCATATGACATGTAATATCATAAAATATCATATCATGGCACATCCAAACAGGGCCTAATTGTTCCACAATGTACTGCTAGCCCCTCATGTTCTGTACCCTTTGTATCTTTAATCTTCTGTATCTTTCAGAGTCACATTTCTGTAGTACTCATATATCTGAACCCCTTGTATTGTCATACCTATTCATCAGATCAGTGACCTCTACCAGAAACCTATAAATACTGCTCCTCTGTAGTAGATAGACCTCAGCCAGTTATTGAGATCTCTTCTTAACCTCTACTTGAAGACTCTCCACTGTCAGAATGACTTTGCCTTGTCTAAGCTGTGGTGGCAACACATTTGAAGTCATAGCAAAATAACTGGCTTCTCAACCACCACCCTTTATTTAAAAGTGCCACCCAACCCCTGTTACCACACACCCCCCTGATTCCACTCCCCAAACACCACCCTTTTCCTATAATGGGCTACCACACATCTTTCACAACAAAAAGAAACTTGATGTCCATTTTCTCTTGGGCCCTGTTCAGATGCACCATGATATGATACTGTACTAAAACAATCAATTCATCAAGTCACCCCATCACAGTTATCCCAATTCTGACAAATTTTCAGGGTATCACATGTTGCCAGTGGTTTTGATGAAATTTCAGGCAGATATGTTGTGAAGGTCACCCAAAAATGGTTATTTTTGGCAATTCTCTTTGGTCATATCACACTCAAGGACCCTCCTTTACAAAATTTAAAATTCATCAAAAGTATTGGCATAGATCACACCCCTTGACAAATTGATTGATTTAGTACAGTAATTTATGATATTGCATGTCATGTGACTACTTTCCCACACATGTAACTTGGCTGATGCTGGTAGATTAGATTGCACCTATCTAACCTGGTGCCATGACCCGCCTCAGAAGCAAATATTGGGCATGCTAATTGTATGATATACATAATTTTAAAGTGTGCCTGTATAATAAAAGCAGCAAATTAGCCGCTAAAAGTATTCAGAACCTACTGATTGTGTTAGATCATGAATTACAGATGAACTCCAGAATGGAACAGAATACCAGAGCAGCAGATTGGGCTTGGCCCCAACTTATGTATGTGTTGTGCCTGCATGAGACATTCATGCCCCAGAGTGCATAGAGATAGACCCAGAGTGGATTGGAGTAAGGATTGGAAGACTTAGGTAGGAATGAGTAGGAGTTGAGTAGGAATTCTAGTTGATATTCCAAATGCTGAACTAGGTTACAGGAGTGTTCTATTTATAGTACAGACAATTGGAACTTGGAACAGACTATGGAATCAGAGTGGATTGTATAACAATAAGGTTACTCAGAGAAATGGATTACTGGTGGATATAAACAATAAGAAACAAACTTGGGGTAGATAAGATGATGAATAATGGACCATGTGATTGAATCAGCTGAGAGAGTTATCCTAGATAAGGAGAAAGTCTGAGGTCGAGCCAAGGCTCGGAGCAGAGACAGTCAAAAGAACTTGGAATCAAAATAACAAAAGTCTGGAGAGAAGTTGGAGCGGAATTGAAGCACAAGATATGACAGATTGTGGGAAATGTGATTAGATTGTATTCTAATCTACAGGCATGTGCTAGCATCAGATACATCACATGCATGGGAAAGTGATCACTGGATGCATGATATCATATAATATCATATATTGGCACATCTGAACAGGGCCTTAAATCAATCTCAGTGTGAATACTGCAAATGACAACTTTATTCACTTCAACTTTCCAATCAATCCAAAGGTATTCCATCCTGGGGACAACACTATGATGAAGTAAAAGAGAGCAACTTCAACCCTGATGCCTTCACTGCCTTGCTAGAGACCCAACTAGAAGAAAAGATTGAACAAAAGAAAGATGCAATGCAATGCAAGAAAGAACAGTAGCAGAAACAGAAACAGAAACAGAAAGCTGAGTAATAACAGAAAGAATCCAAATAAGAACTGAGTGGATATTCCCTCCCAGAAGAAATTGGAGAGACACAGCCATATAACAAAACACCAAAATATTCTTCTAGGTCCTAAGCACTGGTTTTCACTCCATTTTGGCTATATCTTGCTGTATATTGCAGCTTAAGCCATGTTTAATACACTCAATATTATTTGATTGTATTAAAAACATATAAGTTGGTGGCACTGGATGCTGGGAAAGATATTTTGATTAGAAATTTGGTAAATATATGGTAAAAGTATACAGATTATTTTTTAATATATTTGAAATATATAAAAATTAAATCCATTCTCTTTCCATATTTTCATATAAAAATATAATGAGACATACATATAGTAAAAATATACAGAGTCTTGGCTGGGAAAGCCTTTATATTTGAATGAAAAGAATGAGTTTAATATTCCTTTTATATTTCAAATGAAAATATATTAGAAAAAAATTGTATATTTTAACTATACATTTAATATATTTCTAATCAAAATATTTTTCCTAGCATCCGGTGTGGTTAAATGAGTGTATACAGTAGCCAACAAAACCATTCATATATTTTGCACTTTTGCAATAAATGC
>FTPT01000057.1:690-109861 GCA_900156845.1 Coprinopsis strossmayeri
CACCACTAACCCTACAGTAAGTTAATAGTCTTTGCATTGCACAAGACAGTGTTGTTCAACAGAGAAGGAGGGCATAATTTTATAAGTGGGTAGTGGGACATGGCAACTAGAGACCATCTGATAGTGTAAGTCAACTTTGAGTTCTACATACATCTCTCAGCTCATGATGCAACTTGGAGTGTGGTTTGCCCTACCATTTTTTGTATAAGACCTTCTTGAGTCTGTTTTTATCTCTGCAGTTAAGATATTGGTGGTTAGATGGGTTAGATCCATTCCTTGGATGACACTTCCACATGAGAGATGTAAATCGTTTGACAACACCGGATGCTAGGAATAATATTTTGATTAGCAATATATTAAATATATGGTAAAAATATACAAATTTTTTCTAATATATTTCAATTTGAAATATTAAAATAAAATAAAAATCCATTCTCTTTCTATATTTTCATCTAATAATATAATGAAATAAATGGTAAAAATATAAAGAGTTTTGGCTGGTGAGGCCTTCATATTTTTACCATACATGTTATGATATTTTTAGATGAAAATATGGAAAAATTTGAATTTAATTTTTCTTTTATATTTCAAATTGAAGTATATTAGAAAAAATTTGTATATATTTACCATATATTTAATATATTTCTAATCAAAATATTATTTCTAGCATCCGGTGCAAGAATTTGGGCATCACCTTCTGGTGATAAATAAAAGTGAAGCTTTTGCCTTCGCTCCCCAGAACGAAGGCAGAGCCTGGTACACTTGACCAATCAATGCCCTTCTGGACGCACGTTTGTCATTGCTCTACCACTGTTCCACCCCATCGAAGAGAACCACAAGACTGTTCAAGCTCTACTTGCTCTTTGAGGAAGTTTCCTTTTATCTCCATCAATCATTCTTGTTAATCATTGAAGGGATGTAGATAATAGACACTGATAGGCAGAATGCATGGCCAGTTCATCATGACTGTGTAACGCTACAACACCGTGAGCCGCAGAGGCAGATGCTCATTCGAGTAATTATGAACCTACGAAGGTAGCATACTCAGGGGGCCCCTCTATGTTCAGGTTCCCGCCAATGTGCTGTGATTCTACTGAGCTACCAATGGATCTGTGCCACTTTGATTCTCGGGGTGTTACAGGCGTCCATGTCCCGCTACGAGGTACACTCGATCCGCTTGCAGTAACCTCTTTGCGGACGAATCGGCCCTCCAACTTGCCATCCTCCGACCCCGCCGGAAGTTGAGCGTCAATTCGAAATGGCTCAATGCCGCTTGACCTATTGGATGAACCTAGGGTGCACTATGTACAACTCAGTAGTCAGACACATCACCAACTTCAGTGTAATAAAAGTTCACAAACCTATTTTGACCACCGTTGACCTCGATTTTGCTCATTTTCTTCTTCTAAGGTAGAGAAGAAGTAAGATGGCTGTTATCAATAAAAAGACGACCTCATTTGCAGGACGCATTCAATTATATCCGGTTGGTCTGTAACGAGAATCAGTGAAAGGGCGAAAGCTCGAGTAGAGTCTGGCTGTGCAGAGCCATGGGCCTCGGCGGAAAGGATATTTCGCCCCATTCGTAGCGATGACTAGGTCGTAGTTCGCGTTGCTTTGCTCTAGAGTGCCCGGGTAAAGGAGCCTATGGCTGTTATGCCAGTTCCTGCTCGACAGGAACCCAGAAAACTGCCATGCAAAGTTTAATTAGCTAAGACAACAGATTGAAATTAGCATACCGGAGAATGGCATCATTATAAAAGACCCTTGTATTCTATATATATAAGTCGTTCCGTCCGCATATACAGATCGTTCGAGCCCCGGGTGGTGCCCCAGTCCAATCGGAAGGTCCGGAGCTAATCGATGGGTCTGAATCATCCAATATCCGGCCAACTTTCGCCATGTTTTACGTAAAGAGCCCTGGAAGTCTAGAGGCCAAGTCTCGGGCTGTCGTTGGCTGAGTAAGAGGAGGGGAGTGAAAAAAAAGGTTGTTGTGAATTGGCATTTAAACGATGCCGCTATCGCAAGCGCGGGTCCGTCTAATCCGGAGAGCGACATTTTTCCTCCATGCCCGTCTTCACTGGCAGAAGAGAGTCGGATGAATGGACTCCCTCTGGGAGATGTCCATAGTGTCTATCCACGTCACCGCTTGGTGTTGTGTATCCCGTGTCCATTGAAATTCGGGACGTGTCGTTGTCGAGTTTCGAGAATCCTACTCACGAGCATGCAAGACGTTTGAGTATCGTGTATCGCAGTTTAGCGCTCTGTGAGGGCCTCAAGGCAGTTCGTCGATAGATATGGGGATAGCCTCATGAGCTGAGTTGAGGGGCCGTTGCTCGAGAGCCAGAACATTCAAGGGTGAGGTGGTGGTCAGGAGCGAGAAGGGGAGCTCGGCCGAGTTGCCCCAGTTACGAGGGCTCTGGACCAAATACGTCACAACAACGCAGCCGTCCGAATCTGCCCCCATCTTCCGTTGCACCCTCACTCAATGTCCTCGACAAATCAATGGATCCACAAACGAGCTGAGTTAGAGACAGCTCAACTATACTGCTTTTAAATACCATTACTCTTGAATAAAATATACAACCATGTCAGCTCATCTGGCAACTACTATACTGGCATAATCAGGCGGCCCTTCTTCCAAGTCTTCAACACCCTGCCGTCGTGTGGGGCGCTCCATATCCACACCCGTAATCACATCTCCGGAGGGAGGCGCATCAACGATGGCTCTTTCGCTCACCCGGGGTGCATTTGCAGGCCTCTTCGCGAATACCACCGGGGTCGCATTTCCAGTGTCAATGATCGGTGGGGCCCTGTCATTGAGAAGCACTCCTTTTGGGTTATAATACGACACAGGAGGATGTTGTCCATCTCCATAGCCAATTGAAACGACAACTTGGAATGGTTCGATCGTACTCGAAGTCTCACTCGAGCCTACAGTAAGCGTCAGCCTATTCCTCAGGATTTGAAGACCACGTGAATAGAGAGGAGCGAGCGTACGAACCAGCCGAGGTGTGAATAGGCAAAGTCGACATAGACTTCCCTTTTCGCAGTCTTCTTTTGAAGCACAAGAAAAACAAGACACAGGCCAATAGAACAGCTACGCCTCCTGCAACTCCCATAGAGACGATGGCTACAGGTGTCCCCCGAGCTGATTCAGCCTCATATTCGGAGTCTGACGGCAATGCTGAGGGAACAGCATTGGAATCTGTCGTTGCTGTAAAATTCTGAGAGGATGTATGCGTCACAGTGACGGTGCTCTCTGGACCCTGCGTGTATGTCGGTCTGAACGACTAGGTAAATGTCTGAGACTGAGACGACATTTAGGGCTCGATAGTAGTGGTACACGTACCTGCCGGAACGAGGTACGAGGCCAAGAAAAAGGAGGAACGCCGCGCGTCGAGTCGAAGAACCCTGAAGGTGGTGCCCGTGGGGCTAGCACGATAAGGTAGCCATTGCTTGATCTAGGTATGCCGTCACCCACCATGGGCGGTCATCGATGGCAAGGAAAACGAGAGAAAACGGGTACCCCGTCCCAATTGCAGTATGTATATCATCACCGAGAGGCCTGTGAGCTACAGATAATCATCTGGTAGTACTCGTCAAACTTCTATGATCCATCGAACACACGCCTTGATGTTGGAATAAGAAGCACAGCTGGCTGTACAGAAAGGATTTATTGGGCACAATGGTATTGATGATCAGCGGGTAGTTTCCCCGAATAGATATATCCCAATTGTGGATATCCCTTTAAGCGCCCAGCATTAAAGGTTGACCACTCCCTCCCAATGTTATTTCAAGTAAGTTGTACCCGTGGCTCCAAACCGCTAAATCTATGCATATAAAACGCTTAGAAAATAAACTTCAAACATAACAAGGTTCTGTTCACGAACAGTGGATAATTGAAGGTGCACCGCATTCACGGATATACTCAACCGAAGTTACGGAGCGCCCATCAAAAAATGTCAAGCAAACCGTAATGTCGGCGGAAAGAACCATACGTCCGTCTATTTACTGCAGAACATCTATGTACTGCCATACATACTCGATATGAAGGAATCTCGAGGTCGAGTTGCCAGCATAGGTCGTAACTAGGACGATCCTCGATGCCCGTTAGAAACCTTGACCGTGTTTAAACATCAAGAATCCCACACCACATCACGTCAAATGATGGAGTCGACACTGATTAAGCAAAGTACAGCTTGATACGAGCGAGATACTAGTACTTAAAACTATGTCGTCTAACGAATAAGACATGAATCAAGAGATACAAACGCAAGAAGTAGTAATTCCGCATTCGATCAAGGTGGGATAGTTTGTTCCACACAAGGCGAAAATTAAATTCATGGCGGATTAAGCGGCGGGAGAAGCATAGCACTAAAAACGCTTCCCAGTTCTCTGATCAACACGGTATAGATGTACGATGTGGAGTGAGATCCCAGCTCAGCGCTCTCAGGCTACCATGGTCATACATCGTACATCCTCAATTAATCAACACCAATAGCGTCGCATCCCATGATCATCACTAACTTTAAGCGCCCACCACCTCTCCTTTAAATTGAAAACTCACCGTCCTCACCCTCAAACCCAAACTCACCCTCAATTTCCACACTCAAACAACTGCCCCCCCCCACCCAAAAATATCTAGGTATGTTCATGAATCATGGCGCTCGCCACGAAAGAAAGATACCAAGAGAAAAGACAGGGTATACAACCATGATCCAGGGCTCAGGCCAAGGGAATAACAACGGCCTCAACATCACGAAACTCGGGCCGTTGCACGTCTCGCGAATCCATGAACTATTCGTTAATCGTTTATGGGCGTAGCGAGTTTCGAGTTTCGGGATTTTCCATTCGAGTGTCGGGAGTGAGTTAAGTCGGATCGAGGTCAAGTAGACGTAGGGAATCACCTTATACTATACCACGACCCGAAGTATGATTATACTTGACTTCAATTTAAGCGTCCAAGGACTCAGTGCGCTCTCACCATGACCAGACGTCGTGGAACATCATGGTTATAAGACAGCACAGACACTGAACACTTGCCCAATAAGTTTAGTGAAGCGCCCTCTCCCTTCTCAATCTCAATCTCACCCACCCTCTCAGTTGTAAACCCATCCTACCTCCCTCTCAACTTCAAACCTACACACCCACACTCACCCCCGTCAAACTAACAACCACATCTCCACCCAAGAAAAAGATACCAAGACAAAGGGTATATAAAATGCCTCCTTAAACAAACATTTCTACTACTAAAAGTACATGAGTTCCATATTCGATCAACCTTGCATCCGCTCTGAAAAGGTAGATTTTATTTTACCCTCCGGAACGTCCAACTCACCCACTTGACTGGTATACTCCGTGGGTCCTTCCTGGCTTTCTCTTTGCCTTGAGCCCCGATTTCGCCCGGGCGATGCTCAAGGCCTGACACAGCATGTCCAACTCGACTGGCATCTTCTACATTAGCACCATCATTCACGTTCGAAGGGGCCGGAACTTCATACAACACGGTATCCCGTGAGCTGTGCGGGGCTGGGCTCTTGAGAATCAAGTTGGACCTAGACTCGGGTTTCATTCCAGCCTCAGCATTTGGCATTGGCGTCGCAGAAACGACCCCTTTCCGTATAAAGTAGTACGGTGGAGGATGCTCTGAATCCCCATTGGAACTTGCGGAGACTTCAAAGGCTTGAAACGGATCAATGCCACCACCCGAGTCGCGGGTAGCCCCTAGAGGACAATCGGCACAGTTAACTTGAAAAGTACCGGCCAAAAAAAATGGACGAACCGGCGGGGGTGCTTGTAGATTTACGGAATCTTCTTTTTCTGAGGTACCAAAGAAACGAGAGGCATGATACCAATAGACAGGTGATCCCAACTGGCACTCCGATAGAAATCATGACCACAGGAGTGGTGCCGCGAACAGCCCTAGAGTCTGAAGGCGTGTTTGTGGTAGGGATTACATGCGTCTGGGTAACAGTGTTCTCGTGTGACTGCAGGAGAGTCTGAGTCACCACCGAGGGGGCCACCGATGGCGAGGAAAAGGAGGTATAGGTAGCTGTGGAGGTTGAGGTGGAACTAGGGGGTGCAATGAGAGCTGGAGTGGAACTAGGAGGTGGGGAAGCTGGACTAGAACTAGGCGGTGGTAAAGCTGGACCGGAACTAGTAAGAGGGGGTAATGTTGGGTAATTGGGGATGTCAATAGGAGGAGAGGGATGGCGTGTAGCGGAGAAGGGAGTAGAGGCTGAACCAGTAGGACGCCCACTGCTACCTGACATTTGGCTTGAGATTTGCAAGTGGCTCGATACGTTTGGCAACGGGAACTGAAGTACTAGCAGACTATTATATACACGAATCACTGCCCTTGCTTGATACAAAGAACACGGCCCCCTTCTACGGACTATATGATATAGCAACAGAAAGATTTAGAGCGTGCCCAACATCGACGAACAGTAGTGGAGCTCTGCGAGAGCCTACAGAGCACATCAAAATCAGGTCAGGTGATGGTAGTAGCAGTTCGTGACGATCATGACAGGTCCAATCCCGCAGTGCCTTGCTTTTAAGCTTAGGTACCCGAGGTTTGAGATGCTGCATTGCTCGTGGGTGTGGACACGCCAGGGGTTTTTTTTACTCCGACAGCGGTAAGTAGTATAGCTCAAAAGTCGTATCGAAAACGCAGATTTTGAGCAAAACCGTCCTTGCCCTTGTGTATAGAAAACTGTAGAACATTGACGAACAGCGGCGGGACTCTGCGAGAACCTCCCTACAGAGCACATCAGACTCTTCAGGTCATCAGGCCAGGTGATAAAAACGATGAAATTCGCGTGGATTGAGCGACGAGAAGAAGCATAACACCAAAGGACACTTCCAAGTTCCGTGATCAACAGGACACTCAAGTTGTCCTACCGTGATTAATCGTTATAAATAGAGATATGAGATGCGAGACTCGGATGCGGGAGTGAGATCAAGGAGAACAGACCAGACAGAACTCATGCTGGGCTGAATTCAAGTCCGATAGCGTCGCAATGCCATCGTCAACAACTTCAATTAAGCGCCTACTATACCACCTCTCCGAGTCCCTTTAATTTGTGAATTCACCGTCCCTCGCCCTCAATTCAACCACCACCACCACCCCAGAAAATATCTAGAGAACGCTCACGAATCACAACACAACTTTTACTCATCGCACCACCAAAGGACCACATGTACAAAATAATACCTCTCCCCACAAATCAAAAACAAAAAATACCAAGAAAAAAAGGGTATACAAAAATTAACCTTAGATACCTCCTTGAACAAATTCCAACCTGCTTCTACATACCCACCTACCTACCTACCTAAAGCTAAACCTAAACCTAAATGATAATGATAAATATCTACGTTCAATCCAAATCCAAATATATATAAGCAAAAGGCAGAAGGCAAAAAGCATTCATGTGACGCATCCTGATTCGCGATCCCCAACATTCATCGTCTCCTCCGAGCCATCAGATATAAGCAACACCACCCCACCCTACTCACATCATGCATCATGCATGATACATAACGCTCTCCCCCTTCCCTTCATCACTCTCCCCCTCCAACAACTCCACCCTACGCCTTACGCTCCTCACCGCCTCATCCTATACCTATACCCACGCTTAAGCTTATGTCCCTGCACACCCACACCCGGTCCAGGCACAGGCCCGGGAGTAACAACAGCTTCGACAAACTCACGCGCACCAATCGTATGCGTCGGGCTAACATGCAGCACCGTCCGGCTCCCACTAAGCGTAGGCGAAGCAGCCGCAGCCGTGTTCGAGAACGTCGCGGCGACCTGTTAGGTTTAGATTGAAATGAAGGGAAAAGGGGTAAGGTAAAAGCGTCGTCAGCCCGAAGGTGCCCCAGCACGTGAAAGAAAACAACCTCTTCTCACCTTGCTCCCATTCCCAGCTAAAACACTAGGCTCCGTGCTCTCCTCCTTACCCCTAGTAAGGAGCACACCGAGCACGACTGCAGCGACAATAGCCAACAGAATTGCAACACCTACAACCCACACCCAGCGCGACAATCGCGAAGTGCCGTTGCGCGTTTTGCGTAGCCATGAGCTGTTTTTTCCGTTCGTCGTTCGTCGTTTTGGTCGTTCGTTGTTGACGGGTGTGGCGAAGTTTGAGTGGAGTCGGCGAGTTTAAAGTAATGTCGGGTTGCATCGAGTTCAAGTCACAAAGGTAAGAAAAAAAAAGAAAGAGTACAATCCGTCAGCTCCAACTCCCCTTCACACCACAAACCAAAAGAAACACGCACCTCTCCTTCCCCCCATCATCCCTCGCAATCATGCTAAACCTCCTCCAAAAATCATCCCCCTTCTCGCCCCGACGCGGTAAGAGCGTTTCTTCAGTGTTGCCTCGCATGATAACTGATCGTGGGAAGCATGTCAATATTGTGTTATCATGTTTTTGCTCTTATCAGCGATGTAAAGGACTCACCGTTGGGCGATTTAGGAGGGCGAGGGGTGGCGGGTGGGAGGTCTCCGAACGAGATGCCGCCTATTCAGGGTGCGTATATATGCGCGAAAAAACCGACCAACCAATCAGCCAATCAGCTCTCCTACACATCCCAACAAAAAAACCACGCACCTTCTTTACTCTTCGGCAACGCAAAAACAGGCATAATCGGAGTGGCAGGCGCCTGCAACGGAGCGGGGGTCATGCTCAACGGTGTAGGCGCAGCACCCGCAAACCCATTGGTCATAATCGGCGGGGGCGGGCCACCTTTAGTCAAAATCGGGGCAGGGATACCCCTCGACATCGCGTTCGGAGGGACTCTGATAGGCGAACCGCCGTTGTTGTTGTTGGCAGAAGGAGAAGGAAGGGGTATGGAGACGGCCTGAGGCATCGGGATACCGGAGATGGGTGCTGGAGGCGGGATACGCGAGGAAGAAGGGGATCTGGCAAGCCCAGAGCCGTAGGATGACTTTGGAGGACTGAGGCCTGGAGGTGCGTCAGGCCCGGTTCCGACAGAACTCGCGGGAGAGGCGGGGACGTCAAAGGGGTTGCTAGGGTTGTTGTTGAACGCTGCGATGGGTGCTGCGTAGCCTGGGCGCGGTGCTGCGATGGGTGGAGGCGAGCGTGCGCCGGTGGAGGTCGGGCCTTGCGGTTGCGTCGAGAGCAAAGTGGGTTTGGTGTCGGAAGAAGGAAAGGTGTTGGTCTTGGGTGAATTGGGATTCCCGATTGCGGCTAGCAAAGCTGCGTTCTTCGAGGATCCTGTAGGAGTGGTGGGCTTTGCAGCAGCTGCAGCGCGGGGCGGCGGCGGGTCGTCGTCGTCGCTGTCGTCGTCCTCGGAATCGCTATAGTCCATGTTGAGCAGGCCCATCCCGATACCGCCTACACCGCTAACACGGTTCTGGGAGAGGCTTTCAGGGCGCGGCGGGCGAAGCGTAGTGCTTCCTTTATCTGCGAATGGATTCTTCGACGAGGAGTCGACGTAGTTGTCGTATCTATATTTAGATCGACCGCAATGTCAGCAACCATGTCCAACGTCAACTTCAGGCCTAAAGGAAAGGGACACGCACACGTCATAGGCGCTGGTTCTGTTGTTCGGATTGTCGGTTTTGGTGGGTGCGACGCGGCGTTTGGCAGGGGAAGGAGAGGAGTCGTAGAGTGAGTCTGGTTCGTCCGTCGCAAAGGGCGGCCTGCCTGCGAGTGGTGCTGAAGGCATCGCTGTGATTTCTTGGTTTACTTGGGGTGTTTGGTGAGTGTTGCTTTACCCGGGGGTGTTGAATAGACGTTGGTGAGCAGCGACAGGACAGTTTCAGTTGGTTGGTGCTATGACCTGTTCGAATGACAAAAGCCAAGACACGTATAAAAAAGAACGTCGATAGTTTGCAAAAAAGGAGCGTAAAAGTTGTTGTGGTATCGCAAGCTAAGTAGAGGCTTGCTCCAAGAAAAAATGGTAACAGTTAGAGTAGTAAGGAAACACAACAGGCTGGGAAAAACGGCGGGGGGGCGGGGCTGGAAAAACAAGCAGATACGAACACTCGGAGTTCTTGGCAGCAACGCCTTCTTTTTGACCCGGAAAAGGGATCTGACCAATCACAATTTGGCTTGGCATCAGCACCATCAGAGGAGAAGCGTGGGCTTCCGGTCATTTTATTGATGGAAGTTATTTAAGGAAGATGGCGTTCAGAAGAAACGGCCGATGTATATAGGTGTGAGCAGGGGAGGAGCGGTTTTAGAGGTTGTTTCAATTTGCAAGATACCAAGGGGTTCGTCGTCCACGACTGGCATACCTGAACGATCACATTGGATTCCGACTCCCGAGTCCACATCGCGAACCACGCGGTTGCTGGTTTCCCAGCGACGCTAATCATAGCAATCAATTCAACGTACATCCACATCTGTCTCTGTCTTTCAAAGCTCCACCCGGGTTTAGAATATTACCTATCGCCTCCCTACTCCCTGCTATAAGTATCCGAGGTCTGTGGGATTTCGAGTCGCAACCTCTCGTACGTGTTCAACAACCAACTCCTATCTTCTGTTCCATGTATGGTATACCTTCGCTGCCGGACGTCATGATCATGTGTATTATAACATACTAGACCTCCTTCGGGTCTACCTGCTGAGAGCTCTTCCACTATTCACGTTCAATGCCACCTGTCCACTTTAGTCCTAAACCCTATTTATCATACGCGCGTCCTATGTATTGATGACTCTCTTGAACTATTACGTACCCATGACTTCACTCCAATTTATGCTAGCAGCTACGTTCGCTCCAGTACTAGTCAAGCCGTAACGATTGAATAGATCCAAATTGCAATTCAATTCAATTTATGTAAAAGACCTCCATACGTCACTTTCTTATTGTAACATGAAAGACTGGAGGCTGTGTTTTGCCGTCAAAGACTCCCCGTAGAGCGCGTCTGGTCCGAAAAGCATTCACGACTACTACTCACAATCAGGCGTACAACCTTCAACCTCCAACAAACTTTCAATGTCCTTTTTTCTTGGCCTCAGCCAGCTTAAGTTCGAATTTAACGGGTCGACCCGAGTCCGAATAGTCATGAATCAACGAGGCTGAGCTTTTTAAGTATGTAGGCCCCTCGGTTGGTCGACAATGATGAGTGATGGCGAATTGGAGGGCCATTTTGAAGTACATATATATACACGCAAAGACTCGGTCGGGGCGTAGAGCTGTATGTAGCAGCCTGCCTGACATAGATGTAGGCTGGACGCCAGCACCATCCCATGAATCCGAGGTGTCGTTCTGAACCATGAATGAAAGAATGAGGCTCAGCTGAATTTTTGAAGGCTCTGGGAAGTCTATAGTAGCAAGTATAGTGTGCTTATTATACTCGTACTAAGCTGGTGGTGATAATCATAACTCGTGAGGCAGCTGTTTGTCTAGGTCTGTCAATGATGATCACTCTGGCTTATAATTACAATTGAAATCATCATGATCAATATGTCCGAACGACAAAAAACCCTTCATCAATGGTTATTTAATCCATGCCAGTACCATAACGAGCCGTGTACAAGCACGCTCGTAGCTCTAGAGCAAGTGCAGATTTACGGTCATTATCAGGCACCACCAAGGTAGAAGCCTCATCAAGAAGTCTTTTTTTTATCACAGAACTTGGAAGATGATGCGAAAATGGATGTCATACCATAATTATAAATAAGGACAAGGAATTTTTCAAACGTTCAAGTCCTGAAATGCCATTTTTTAGACGGTGAATTCAGGGGCGTGGACCGGGATTTATTTCTTCAAGCAGTAATTATTGAACTTTTCCGAGTTCAAGGAACGGTTCATAACGGTTCTAAAGATGATATGATGAGCACCCTCCGGTGTCGTACATCCGGGCCCTTCTTGCTCCTGACCACCACCTCGCAAGGCGATTCTGACCAGCAGTGGCCGGCCTACCCAATCCACCCTTGAATCACCCTTGAATTTGTCTTGTCCGCCGTCATCAACGATGTCAACGGAAGACCAATTCTACCAACTCGCCCCGCTGCCAGGAAAATCCGTGAAACCATCATAGGATCCCTTGATAAGCCAATGCGGGTGCCACCGCTTCACACAATACTGCGACACTTTCGGCATTGCGGAAGCTCACCGCTTCCCAGTGTCGACGATCGTGCTTGCTGCGCTATGAAAGGCGTTGCGAGGATTGCGGTTCCGGCTACCGCGCGGCGTCCTCGTCCCCCTGAACGTGTTGGAATCCAACATGTGTATGCTTTACAGGACCATCTCTCGTCGTCGGACTCTCTGGGCGTTGCTGTTTGGACTATGTCGTGTGTACTATACTGGGGTAATTGTAAATTTGGACAGCTTGCGGTCACTTTGGACAACGCAGTCGACAAGAAGTATCACCCTGATAGATGTGACCTTTGCTCGCTTGTCTTCAGGAATCGTCTTAGGGAGGAATCGATGATATGCACTCTCTTGACAGATTGGGCGCGCAGGTCAAATACACGACGGTACTCAAACGGCCCTACGGTTTAGCAGGCACCATCGAGTCTCTTCAGTTCCACATCCCCTGGACGAAGAAAACGCAAGACGCTGGAGCTGATATCACCATCGTCGGCAACTCTAACAACTTCTGTCTTGTGTTCGCCATGAAGCAACATCTTGACGTCAATTCTAGAGTGCCAAGCGATTCATCTGTTTTCTTTCATGAAGCACAATGATAGCGATGGGCATGGACACTGGACTCCGCTCGCTCTCGAAGAGGCGCTTTATGGAGCGATGTTCTGAGATTTGGTCAAATGCTGGACTTGCACTCGTCTCTGGACATTCTTTCTCCTGTGCGATTCGGGTGGCGATATGCTGATCGAGGGTTTTGTGAGATTTTATCTGTAAGATGGATGTTAAAAGGCTATCGAAGTTGTGCCCCGAGGGTGGCCGTCCTGGAGACCGTTTGATTGCCGAATTTCTGTGACTTTATTGAATGGCTCGCATATACTCCAGTTTGCATTCAACTATAGGGATGTTAAGTATTGTACGGGACAGCCCGTTACCATCATCCTTGTTCTGGTTTCTGCGATGTAGCCCTCCCAAAAATGCCATCAATTGTTGTTGATGGAAGGGACATAATAGCTCCAACACCTTGTCTCTTTCAAGTACTGGGGCGTGCACACCACACGCGCTAAGGTCGAGTTTAGGCACCGGGTTACAAGCTAAGCGCTAAACTCTGATACATCAACTTTCTGGATGCGTCAGAGCTCAACCGAGCTTCTCTCAGTCTGAAACGTACAAATTGGCACCCAAAAACAACGATGCTTACCAATATAGAGAGAAGCTTGAGCAGTGAGCTCACCAATGTCGGTCATTCTGAATGCACCATCCAGGAATACAAAGGAAAGTCCGCCGTCTCGATCACGGCGGACTGCAAGGATCAGATAAGATCAGGTACTTACTGGCTTAATTAAATGAGTAACCAGTCTCATGTCTGTTTTGGGAACAGAGAACAGGTATGAAGTGTTAATATGAGTTAGGTGACCAGGTCATTGTTCTCTCTCCTCATTTGTGGCGTGGGCGCCGAATCGTGCACCCTCAAATACTTTCTTTTTATCTTATCCTGGAGACTCCCTTAACACTCTACCTCGAACAGGCCGCAGCCCATCACCCTTCACGTCGCATTTGAACTGGCCCTTTCTTTTCTTCTTTTCTTCTGGAGCTCCGATTAAATGTCAAAGCCTTTACCACCAAAGACAATTGACGACCAGGATCCCGTCGCTGCTATTAGTTATGAGCCTCGTGAGGCCTGGACAGTCGAACGTGGTTCTGAGACAGCGGTGGGAGGGACTCGAACTATTACTAGAGAGAAAGGGGCAACCAGTCGCTTGTCTTTTGCTGGCACGTATCTTTCTGTATACCACACTATCCACTTATCGCCAGCTAATCAGATTTTCAAATCAACGCCATCTCTGAATTGCCTATCACCGTCTATAGGAACAGGCATAGAAGTGACAGGCCTCTTCCGGGTGTTCCCCGCAATATTACATTCACGCTGGACGGATCGACGAGGACCTTGGTAACACCCACACTGGCCTACCCGGAACTAGTAAACATGACATTTACGATGTTCGAAGAGCGCGAGTTGCGGTTTGCCGATCATGAGCTTGTGGTGCGAAACGAGGAGGGGATGACGGTGCTTGACTATTACTCGATTTATGATCCTGCTGTTCATAATGTCGAGGATCCTCCGGCCTCGAGTTCTATAGTCTCTCCGGCCTCAATTTCTATAGTTTCGACGGTGATCTATACATTGTCTTCGTCAGGGACTGTGGCCAGTACTGGAACATCTGTGCCCTCAGGCAAGCCGAAACCTTCGAAGACCAGTCAGATTCCAGTGGAAGCGGTGCTTGGAATGGCGTTGGGAGCTACAGACATTGTTCTTTCTACCATCTCGGTGTTAGTGTGGTTGAAGAGGCGAAAACGGGTGGGGGAGAACTCAGTGCGTGGCGGTACTGGTATGCCAGGATTGATGCCAAGGAGGAAGGCACTGTTTACTAGCCTTGTACGCAAGTTTAGGGGGAGGACGTCAACAACTTACTGGCGTATTGGTACTCCAGGAGGTCTGTATAATATACCATCTTGGACTGGTCCCAACTTACTTTTTTTTTGATTTAACATAGGCCCAACAGATGCACGACGTGGTATCGACCCATTTCATATCCCAGTTTACCATCCTCCTATATCTTATTTTCCGTCCAAGTCTACTGAAGCTGCTGTAGAAACAGGCATATCAGACACAATCGCTGGACACAAAACTAGAGAAAATGTTGTTGGACACAATTCCCAACCTGCTCCTGCTCCTACTCCACCGCCACCGCCACCACCACCAATAATCCAGACTACCATAGCCGGCCCAAGTTCAAGGAGGATCGATGACGCTCAAGCTGGTATTTCCAATACGACTCATATCCACGTTCAACACTAAGACCAACTCGGTCAATTGCCACAACGGACCTTCAGACTTACTCGTTCGACTCAGGGTGGCACTAGAGATGATCAAACGTTAACGGAGGCTCTGCCGGAGTATGTCAGTGTTATTCGTAGTATATAGTGGCTTGCAGATTTTTGAATTTTATATATTGTACCGCTGGCTATCGTTTTTCATAGAACTGTCCTTTAATACGGACGAGTTGCATTACAAGAGGTGGTTCGATAGTTGGAAGAACTGTTACATATCGAAGTTAGGGGGAAATCACCGAACGGGGGTATCAGTACGCCATGTTTAGTCCCGGGCTTTGCCGGAGCGTAGTTGATTATCGTGATTCCCCCGGCGAATCCTTGTCACTTGATCACTCCTTTCTTAACTTTAAGCTCTATTCTCAGGGCCCAACAGATGCTCAAGCGACCTCACTTGACCACTCTGACTTCCCATAGCTTTCCTTCGTTCGATCTGCGACTCTGATACTGATGCGGCCCTAATTTCAAGCGACACGGGATACATATAGACTGCAACGTGGATGCGTACCATGCACATCTCAGAGGGGCCGCCTGTTTTGTATCGGGCGGAGCCTTGCTCGCAGTATCAATATCGTTAATCGTTCAAACGCCGATCGAACTACCTACCTTTTTCTGACTCCGTTTACTTCCCCCTGTGACTCGACTCACGAGCATCAGCTCTATATGCAGGGCAAGGGAATACCTCGACTGACCGTTCACCTGTACGCCGCTATACTTCTTTAAATTTCCGCAAAACTGTCGCGAAAGGCGGTCGGATCATGGATGATTCAGACCCTTCGATTACTTATGGGCCTTCCGAGTTAAACTGGGGCTTCCCCCGGGGATCGAAAGATCATTATATGGGCACGGAACAGTTTACGTCGAACGAAGGATCTTTTGAAATGATACCTTTTTCTGGTAAGCCCATTATATTCATTCGGTTTTCTGGGTCAAGTTTGAATTTGCAATGTGTGGGCGTTAATGTATATTTTCTTGACCATATTCCTTTATTACAGGAACAGGGATAACCCTCACCGGCTCTTTCTTGCCCGGGACTCTAGAACAAAGCAGCGCAACCTATGACCTTGTCAGTATAACGAACGAGAGCATCCTCGGCCAGATTTCTTTTCTGCCGAGACCCGTTGGGAGCCCTTCTCTGTACAACCAGACCTTGCCCGAGCTTTCAAACTTGGAGTATGGCTCTCATGCTCTCTGTATCGAGCGCCCCTCGGGAACTATATCGCTAGAGTATCTTACGATCTATGGCGAGCGTGAGTGTGTGTCGACACCGTCATTAACGCAGAGGCCGACGGCAACGTCCTCGACGTTTTCTTTCCATCCTCTACCAAAACTTCTGAGAAGAAACCTTGTGCCAAAGATCGTCTGTCTCGTAGTGGGAGTGCCCATATTGATTTTCACCCTTACAATGTGGTACCGTTACATCCATCATCAAAAGCAGAAACGCTTGAAGGAAGCTTCCAATGAACGCGGGGCCAGTCGAACGGGGAGCACAGGCATGTCTCGTCGTGCATTGTAGACTTGCTGTCAATGATGTGGTATGTAGGACCTGTTTTGATTGATGACCATCCCCCGCCATTACGACCAGTGTGAACAACAACAAAGAAGCGGTGTACCAGCCCCCACATGTACAGTGATCAAAGACATAGTAGGCTTGGCACTTACTGTGGAATAGAGGTCGGGTTCTTTGATACATAGGCACGTATGTAGCCTCACTTTTATTCAAATAATTGGCTTCGCGAAGATCAGCTGAATATCTGTAACCTTGGCCAGCCTTGGCCCTCCTTTTATTCTTAGCTTTGGCGGCATGATGAAACAGCTTTGCATCCGAGGCGACCATCGGCAACCGTAGTTGATACATAGAAGACTGTTGGCATCATGCGGATGTAATTTTGCTTTAAGTATGCTGTAGAGATCCACTTCAACCCCTGCTATGCCCGACCACCAGGTGGCCGACGCCCAACAAACGACATACTACAACCTCAAGGGCAACTTTCGAGTCGCTTAAAATGTCCGAAGTTGGACGGATAGTGGATGATCGCGACCCGTCGATCGTCTACGATCCTCGGGACGCTTGGGTGCCTTTCGATGGAGAATGGGGAGAGCACGCAGCTACGGATACAGGCGTCGACCGCGAAGGAGCTAGCGCACGTCTACAATTTACTGGTACTTGTTCGCGTTATTTTCTCCATTATCTTCAGCCTCAATCTTCTTCTATTATTGTCGATAGGCACAGGGGTTGGCGTTACCTGTACGATCTTTGAGAATAATTCAACGGCTATCTATACAGTGGATCAAGAGCAACCCGTGCGCGTCTTTATCCTAGAAAGACCCGAGATCACGATTCACCAAACATTCTTTGAGCGGAAGGGACTGCCCCGTGGTGCTCATACCCTGACTGTCCGTCACGTTTCGGGATACACAGTCCTCGACTATTTCACTGTATACGGGGAAGATGGCGGCGGACAATCTGACAGTCAGTCCATCCAACCCCCGACACAGCCTAGTCCATCGGGAGTCTCACGATCCAGTTCTTCAGCCACGTCGCAGTCCAGCACCACATCGACATCAGCTACTTCTTTCGATACATCAGAATCTAACTCATCAAGTTCCAACACCTCCGCGGAAACGCGTCCTACTAAAACGATGCTGGTACCTTCCCCGTCTCCATCTGAGCAAACACCTAGTGCAACCAATATCGCTTCGGCCAATTATTCGCAATCATCAAAAGAAGCTGCCGTAGGAGCGATAGTTGGAGGGGTGTTGGGAGGAGTAGCATTCCTTCTTGTTATCCTCGCTGTAGTGGCATATCGCAGACGACCGCGAACAGTCAGATCGAAAACATCCACTACCTCGGGCACTTCAGGAGGGGTTGGCGATTCGGACAATGGTATGTATCGAATCCTTTGATGTTCGCCCTTCTCACTGATCGTTCTCCAGCATCAAACGATGGGAGAAGGCTCGACCCATTCCACGTTCCCATTGAGCATCCTCCAGTGTCCTATTTTGCCTCCAAATCGAATGGCGCAAGCTTTGTGGTCAACGCAGGAAGCTCTGACCCTTCTGCTGAGAACACAAACACGTCGGAGAAAGGGAGTCCCGCTTCTCCGCATCCAATACATCGCACGCTGGTCTCTACGATGTCGATATCAGGTTCACGGCACGACGAAGAGGCAGATGGACCACCCGAGTATAGCAGTGTGGTACGCGCATAGTCGGACGTGATTCAATATTTAAAACTATTCGGACTCGCCGCAACTTCTTCAGTACCAGTATCTCCATCGAATTACATTCCATTTCCGTACCTCGCTTCTAAAGTGGGGTAAGGTCGCATTGTGCATCATACAGCACGAAATATACCTATGTAGCACCAGAGTCAGTACAAATGTTTTTGTCTGCTATCAAAAGATCAAAAGAATCTTGTGAACTATGTATGCGCACGTTCTCGGCATACGTTCTCGGCATATGTGTCCTGTTGGAGTAAACGCTGATGGGCAAGGGTCAATTAGCGCCCAGTTGATCATGTACAACGGTTGCGAGCCTGCGTACTACGGATTATGTCCCCAGTGTCGGAATTGAAGTGGACAGTTGACATTTATTGGTGAGAAGTTGCTCTGTCTATCTGTTAGAGAACGAGGTTGAACATTCCGATCTTTGTAGGATCAGCGCGAAGCTTTGATGCCCCTCAGGCGCTCATCGCTGATAAATTGATAATCAGGAAGCAGAGCACGGGCTGTAGGTGGTGAGATGGTGAAATAGATACCTGTGGATTTTCCCCGACAAGACCGTGAAGGTGCCTGAGATACTAAGATCAAACGACCCTCCGACACGACTTTTCAACATCACACCATTACAACTTCTTTGGTCCCACTTACATATGACAGTAGGTAAGGTCGAGCACTCCCACCTACCTGCCGGCCACCTACTCTCTCCTCCCAATAGAATTTTCCAAACGATATTCCTCTGGCCTCGTCAGATCGTTGCCATGGGGTGGTTCAGGATCGCGGCGGTTCCATGTCCTGTGCACCTGATGGACCGTGGGGTATGTTCTCCAAATCTGAAGGCACTGAGACGTATACATATCGTTTAAGGGTCTACTTCTCGTATACAATCTACGGGTAAGAGACCTAGTCAACCTAATGTATGACATGTCTAATCGATCTAATCCCCCACATCTATATTCGTCTTTCTTACGTTTAGGGATGGAGATCAGCGCTACGGTCTCAATCCGGCAAAATATTGAAGCGGACAATCTAATTTCAACCGCGACGTATAGGTTGGACGGTTTGCTACCCGTCACGATCTCTAAGATAACAAAAGATGTATGTCCGATGGAGGTGTAGCCGCTTTACTGGCGGGAATGTTGCTTTTACTCAGAAGGAGGCAGAGATCTAGATCGACCGTAGGAGTTGATGGGACGAATGGTTCGCTTATTTTACTATCTAACACTGGTGAGGGCCGTTCTGTTTTGTAGCAGGATAAGCCAGCCATTCAAGCAACGTCAATCCATTTGGAGTACCAGCTACAAGAGGCTCTCAATCGTTTGACCCGAGTCCTATATCCTATTCTACGGCTAACAGTGCTAGCAACAGACCGTCGGGTGATATGACGAGTGGCATCACTGTCCAGGGAATCAGCGGCCCCGGATACGTGGGGAAGGGACCATTGATACCACCTCAGTCGTACATACAAGCCTTTTTAAGCACGTATGGCATGTAGAGGACAATCCACCACCATAGTATGTACGCAGCTGAGACCGTATTTTGATATATTTAGTACATTGGATCATTCGGAATTGGAAACTTGTCATCAATCTCCTCCCCCATCATTCAAACATATGATCACATCTCCATCCTTGTTCTTGTTGCTTTGTGGCGAGCTAATGTCCTTCGGGCGCTTAATTGAGCAACAACAGACAGAACCTGGGATAGTCAGTCTTTTGTTTTGAATTACGTCCAGTCTACTAGACATTTATGGAGGTCCCAGGGCAGGATTCGAGCGAACCTCTCCCATATAACGACGGGAGGGAATGATTTGCCTTGCAGCAGGAAAACTAGCCTGGCAACTACTACTATCAGATCGAAGGGCAATAAGTGATGTCTTTCCTTCCACCCTGCTATCCAGCTTCTGTTCGAGGTAACTGAGGTGATTGCGCCTGTGCTATAAGATGAATCGCAATGGATGGAACCGTTGGCACAATCTCTTCCTCCTTCACACCACTCTACCTTCCTAACTTCTACTGATTCTTGCCCACAACACAAGCAGTTGACATACGTGCTGCTAGATTGTATGAAGACATGGCAGCAACGAATGGACAGAAAGTCCGGGACAACACCGACGATTCTATCACATACACACCGTCTCACGGCTACTGGGAACCGACCACTTGGTGTATCTTAGAGACAGGAGCGCGTTCTCTAATGGCGACAAATCGGGCTGGAGCTACAGTTCGTACACAGTTCATTGGTGCGGTATTATCTTTCTCATGAGACTTATTAACCTCTACTAAAACCTATTTTGTTGGGCCGCGATCGATCGCTGTCACTCACAGGCACAGGGATTGCTGCTGTTACGCTGCCCGTCTCTGACGTTACATTGCGTTATACCGTAGACAACGAGAAACCCGAATATGTTACGACTCTAGGGGTCCCCAATGTTGCCCTCAATGAGACGGAGGGTCGGGTCCTGAGCACCGTCTTTGATCGACAGAACCTTGATTATGGCACTCACGTACTCACAATTGAGCACGGAAACGGGTTCTTCCTCTTTGATTCCCTCGTCATCTATGGGGAGGGCATCCATCGGCCAGTACCAGCTCCAAATTCTGCCACTACTACGACGTCTACCTCTTTTATGACTCTAACTGTTTCGGTCTCGGCAGAACCGGATGCACGTGTAAAGACCGGAGCGTCTACTACGACTTCCAAGGCTGAATACCCCAACCATCGAACAACCGACATAGTCCAGAGCACTAGTACCTACAGCTCTTCAAGCGTGATTCACACGGGGTCCCGGTCAATTTATAATCTCTCCACAACACAGAACCCAACTGGGAATGCAGGCGGGATGGGTCCGACTACAACAGGAAGAGCAGATTCAGCCTCGGCCAGAGGCGCTCCCACTGGCACAATTATTGGAGGGACATTGGGAGGGGTAATGGTCATACTGTGTATGGCCATTGCTTTGGTAATTTACCAAAGGAGACGGGGTCATGACCGGGGCGTTTCCTTGACAAGTGCATCTCCTGAATACCATCATTTGGGTTAGTTTCAAGTCAGTCCTCCCTTTTCTAAGCGATTAACCTTTGCTCATGTATCAAACTTGAATCCTAGCATAGATTCAAGTTTCGAACAAAAGTGCTCGACGTTAAGGAGTACATGGCCGTCGTTACCGAAAAATACGATGGCGCCAGAAACTGTTTAAGACAAATATTGGTAGTCATTTTGAATTAAGAGATCTGTGATAAATATGAGTTACCGATAATTGCTTGAATCTCTCCCGATTACTTACATTTTACACTTATCGAACATTAGCCACCTCTAACACTCCTGGACACTTTAGCGTTCAAGTTTTAGTACAGGTTTTATACCCCCAGAATCCATCGAACCTAGATAACGATTACGCTATTAGACAAGGCTAAATTCGATCCCAGGAGGGTCGCGCTTCGGGCGCGTCGGCGACGTGCGGGAGTCTCGGGCCAGTCATGTCCTCATCACATTTGAGCTGTATGTTATTGAAATAAGCTTTAATACTGTCTTGTGAGCCACTGTGTATGTATTAAACCGCACCATGTCCTGTTAAAAACCACAGGTTGTAAGCAAGGCGTCGTTACAGCTGCAGGGAAGTCCTCCATTGGGGTTAGGATTAGGGCAGATAGCAAGGCAAGTACAACGGTGGGGAGCTGTTGATGTCAGGTTCATCAGAATTACAGTCAATCTGTAGTGTATCTGGATAGGAGGCATATTCATGCATTTTGAGCCAAGACGAAGGTACATAATGCTTCAGATACAGAGAAGGAGGCTGGGCCGAGACTCCACCGCGTTGCCGACGCACCCGAAGCGTGACCAGGCTCCCTGGGTTTGACCCCAGACTCTCACGATGGTGAGATGGTGACTACCAAAAAGGCAGGTATAATATTAGCCAGAGGATGGAACCAGGAAGTACGGTCAATGGCATCTCTCACACCATTTTCCAGTGATGGACAGGCTGTAGCAAGGTCGCAACCGTCATTCCATCACCATGAGAACCTCTCAGCAATTCACTATATTCATGAGCAACCGATTTCCTTCTTGCCACCAGGAGCTCGCTATATCCATTAACTAGTATAGTCGGTAAACACAAGGGGACGGCCTTCCAGGCTTCTAATGGCAAATCCGGAGACTAATGGGAGCTGGAACGTCTCCGTAGCTGTGCAAGGGGACCAGACGAGCACAGATACTTTCACTGTCCGTCAAGGCGCTACTGCTCGGATACGGTTCTCAGGTGAGTAGTCTTTCTGTCATGACGAAAATCTGACATTTTCATGACATACTATATCCATACCAATAGGGACGGGTGCAGACGCAGGTGCCATCATCCTCATCGACAACCCCCAACGGGAAACGAGATATGCAATAAACGAGCGGCGCCCTCTGACAATCACCACCCCCCGCCCTATCGGTTCACTCCCCGGAGAAGCTGTGAATGGGGACGAGATATTCTACGAAGTGGATGGCTGGCCGTACGGTCCCCATGCTCTCACAATCGACCAATCCGTTGGATTGACTATTCTTGATTATTTCAAGACTTGGAAAGAGAACCCAGATGCGCCGAGGAACGAGACGAGGCCTGGGTCCTCGTTTTCTGTCATCATAGGCGGTTCGGCCTCCACCACTATTCAACCACCTTCCTCCACTATATCACGTCCCTCCACGTCTTCCAGCGTATCGACCCCGAAGGACGATCAAAGCCCTGACAACACCGCCGTTATCGCTGGCGGTGTCGCAGGTGGAGCGGCAGGTATACTCGTTTTTACTATCATACTCTTCTTCTACCTCAGAAAAAAACGGAAGGCTACTGCACCTGTCCCTGTACAGCCTTTTGACGCTCTTAACAACCCATACGGTTCGTAACCCCTCATACGCAGCTCATGATCATTGCTCACGGGACGTGTTTCCTCGATGCTCAGGCCCGTCCGTCCAAGGCAGACTAGAATCCTTCCGGTTCCCCCCTCCAACGACCTCCCAGGGCCAAGCTGTTGACATGCAGCATTATAACAGTCATCCACCGCCCGTATCATACCACCCAGCCAAGCACCGAATGCACCGACACGGTCCTAGCCAAGGAACATCTACGACTTCTGGGAACGCTGCCAGTGCTACATCTGATCTCAGCCGACCTGTCTTTGCTTCTCCGAGTCCACAGCATATGGGGGCGTATAGTGCTGCGGGCGCTACGCCCAGCCATGCTGGTCATCAGAGTCATGGAGGACACCGGCCACCGGACTATGATAGTCTGTATGCTCACAGTTCGAGCACGCGAAGTTAAATCCAAGTCACGTACGTTCCAGAGTTCTTAGGTCGTTCCAAGAGACTGGTTTCCACTATAGTGTATTATATTCTTTTTATTTTGGGCGGTCCATGTATATCATATTCCTCACG
Source organism: Coprinopsis strossmayeri (assembly GCA_900156845.1). Taxonomy (NCBI): domain Eukaryota; kingdom Fungi; phylum Basidiomycota; class Agaricomycetes; order Agaricales; family Psathyrellaceae; genus Coprinopsis; species Coprinopsis strossmayeri. The sequence goes on from FTPT01000057.1 coordinate 24,273, forward strand.
TAGGTTTATACACATTAAATAATGCATTCTAGGAATTGTACGCGTGAGTTATTTCATCTTTTGATTCTCCAGGGAGGCGGGAACAAGTTCCTCCCTTAGCCGTACCTCCATACCCCCGAGCTCCGCGACGCTTTCCTGCCTCATCGATAATACGCATTGGATACTCCGTTAGTTCCAGCCATAGATAACAAGAGTTCTTTGTCTCCGGATTCCTCCACTAGCGCGCGAAGTTGGCTGTTGGGATTTTTCAGTAGCTCAGATGGCTTATCGAACTCGAGCTAGGGCGAGGTGAGATTTGCATATGGTACTCTGCGTGATCGACCTACAATTCGACCTGCGTCGAGAACCATCTATCAGGGAATCAGAGAAGGCCATGACACAATCAGAATAAGACATACAATCTTATCGGCGTCCATGACTGTCTGCAATCTATGTGCAACTGTTAGAACAGTCACGTCTGTACCTAGCTCGCTTCTGAGAGATTTTTGAATAATGGAGTCCGTTTTATGATCTGAATCCCGGTATTAGAAGCTTAAGGGTCACCGGTATAGAGGTGTGAGAATTCAAACCTATAGCTGACGTTGCTGCAAGCAAACGGTAAGCAAAATGAAGCCATCTCGAAGATACCCATGGACCATCACCTTCATCAAGAATTAGTAGTTTACTTCCCCGAACGATGGCACGGGCGAGCGCGATGATTTGCCGTTGGCCAACAGACAGGTTACCTCCGCCGCTTGCAATGGATGAATCGAGAGTTAGCCTTCCCTCGTTTGTATCCTCTTGGAGCGAAAATAGGCCAGCTGAACGGAGAGCCGCGTTAAGTAGTGCATCGTCATGTTGATCGAATGGATCCAGGTTCTGTCGCAAGGTTCCGCTCAGAAGCTCAGGCTAAAGCAAGGGTGAAATTTCAATAGATGAAACAAGGGGATAGGATTACCATCTGAGGTATGATAGTGATGCTAGAACGCAACGCGTCGAGATTCAGAGCGCTTGTATTTTGGCCTGCATATATCACCTTTCCTTCCGTGAAGATGGTTCTCAGAAGGGCAAGGGTAAGCGAGCTCTGCACATGATAAATAAACGAATATATGAGATACTCTCAGTATTATACGAACCTTTCCGGATCCCGTTCTCCCGACAATACCAACGCGTTCACCGGACTTGACGTCGAAGGATATTCCATGCAGAACCCTAGGCCCATCCGCTGAATAACGAGCACTGAGATTTTCGACATGTAAAGAACCATCTGCGGGCCAGTAAGCAGGAGGTACCCCGACCTGCACAGATTTAGGCTCCTGCTCAATTCCGATATACTTCGAGATGCGTTCCAGGCTAGTGACAACCAAGTTACATAGCACTCGGGGGTGATCAAGCTTGCTACCCACCTGTTGCCCTCAGTTTCGAGTTCGTTAACGACTCGAACCCAATAAAGAAATGTGCTACTGAATCCAACTATGGGGAGCATCATACTCAGTTCCCCGCGTAAGAACTGACAATGAGATACCTTACCAGCCATGTTGAGAGAAAAACCTGTGTTCGACGCGTTGGTTCGTTGAACATAAATGAGATAGGCAGCTAGTCCAGCCGCAAATAGCCCTCCGAGCGCATCCATTCGAATAGATATCCAGCGGTTGAGAATGTACAATGTACGACCTGCCTTAGTATATCGGTCAATCCGACTCAAAGAGCGGTCTATGAACGCCTGTTGGGCGCCATATGCCCTAAGCGATACTGATAATTTCCATTAGGTCGAATGGGACAGTTCAAGGGAAACTAACTTACTCAAGCCAGCTATAGCGGCCCCGAAGCTGGATAGGTAATGTATTAGCTACAGTGTGGACGAGAATACCAATGCTGAGGTGTACTCACTGGCCGAGAACAGGTGCCTTAGCGTTGGACATCTCTCGCTTTAGAGGGAGCTGCGCCTTTATATAAACCTGTCCGCATAGTCCCCCTAGAATTGCTACCAAGACCCCAGGAAGGATGAATATGGGCGTCAACAGCACAACGGTAGCCAACTTCACTACCATTGATATCGACAATTCTGTTATGTACAAAATGTTCAAAGCGAATGGGCCGTCCACTAGGCCAGAATGCGCTTCAGATGTAGGAAGCTCGAGCAGAAGGTGCTGAATCTTACTTGAGCGGATATCTTGCGTGCATCGAGTAATAATACGGGAAATAGGGGTGGTATCAAGCCATCTAAGAGATAATGAGAATAGTGTTCTCAGCTAGATACGATTATTACCTGAGAGTTGTTCCCAGAACAGATCGGATAAGACGCTCGTGTAATGCCCTTGCTGCTCTGACAGTTCCAATGGCAATCAGTAGTATGAGGGCCCCCGTCCAGGCCACAATACTGATGCCCGTAAACAGACCTATATTCAAGTAATTCAGCTACTGTATGACGCAGGATTAGATAGTACGCACTGTACACTCCAAGGTAACTGGAAATAAACTTGATCAGGAGGCATCCGACCGATGAGTAATGACTAGCATACCGGAAAATAGGAACTTCGGATGGAGGATGGATGCTATATTGCGTTGCCCAGTATCCAAGGAACCATATCTGGATGGCATACATAACTTGAGAGAGCACAAAACCACCAAGGTAAGTAAGGAAGAACATATGCGGTCTTGTTCCGCCCATCACCGTCAAATACAACTTAACTGTGGCATGAGGTTCAATGGGTGTAGAACTCGAACTCTAGAACTTTGAACGACTTACCAGCGCTCCAGCCTACATGTCCTTGTTCAAGCTCTTCTGCGACGATGAGCGTACCATCCGCTGGTTTAGAAGTGCCCACTTCAGGAGGACTAATTTCCTCGCTGGCCTTCTCGACCAGCTCTTCATCCTTCTTGAATTCCTCATCTAAGTCCTTGTTCAATTTAAGGGCGTCCGATATTGATCCATGTGCCTGGACTTTACCATCCCCTCCTAGGGAGACGACAAAGTCAGCGATCGAGCTCATCAAGGTAATATTATGAGTCTGACAAATTTTATGAGAACTAGACAGCGAAGAACAAAATTGCCGAACATACCACTAGTACAACAGTCCTTCCTTTAACCAAGTCCCCGGCAAAACATTTTTCAACAATCCATTTCGCTGTGTGGACGCTGAAGGAAGTATAAGTTTCAGCTCACCATTACGATGAGGTATAAACACGTACTCCAAAGCTGCAAGGACATCATCCAACAATAAGATACTCGTCTGGGAGTATATGGCACGCGCAAGAGTAAGTCGCGCCTTCTGGCCACCACTCAAAGTTATACCCTTCTCGCCAACTTCTGTCCTATCACCCGCTTCGAAGAACGCAAGATCGCGAGTTAGAGCACATTGGTATATGACCTTGTTATACCGCTCTTCATCGAATGGGGAGCCAAAGAGGATATTGTCCTGAAATGGCGGCAGTAAGATTACGTCGTACTACAGCTGGAGAATGCTTACCCTAATCGTTTCGTTCTGAACCCACGACTCCTGGGCTACATACGCGATCCCACCCGACCTCGGTAGGTTAAACCAAGAGTCAGGAGCCAGTGGGATGTAGTGCATCTCGCCTTGCGTGTTATCGTCAGATTATCACCATGGCGCTTGAATCGATATGGAATCCTCATACCCAGCAAAGCCATCAGGAGCGACGTCTTCCCAGAGCCAGTCGGCCCTACAACAATGCTGAACTGGCCAGGGGGGAAGAATAACTCATTCTCGATTCGAAGTACGAACTCTCGCTTGGACGGCGTCAGCGACCCGTTGAACCGACTCGACCACGTAAATGAGGATTGATGAAACCCTATGTTGTCCGATTCGGCAACAAGACTTGGAGACACAATCGACAGTTCTGTATGCCCACTAAACTGATCTAAAAGTTCCGTCTAAGTGAAAGTACCTGTGTTAGTGTCGGTTGCGAAAGAAGATGAAGACTTACGTTGTTCAAGAAATCATCGAGTCGGTCGAGAGATACTTTCCCTGTTACGATCTTGCTGATGTACCAGAATACCAGACTTATCTGCTTCTGCAACAAGTCGAAAACTGTCATGGAGCTGAAAACAATTGATGCCGTGAGCTCCTGCTTCATCAAGACCGTCTTGAAAAAGGCTATGTCAGAGACCCAAAGCGATAGGAGAAATTACCCAATTCACGAACACTGGGACCACCGTCAATTCCAATGAGTGTATAAATGTTTTTTTTGGTACTCACAAAGTAGTATAAGAGGCGATCATGGTGAGGGCTGGTATAGCAAAGCTATGGATGGATTATAAAGACGGTGAAGCGACAACTCAATAAACTGAACGCACTTCAAAGCGCCGTTGAGAGAGTCCAACATCCATCTCCTTCTGACATAATACAGCTCTTCTTCCCGCGTCTTTTCAATTCTTTCGTCCATCATCTTTTCCCAGCCGAAGAGTTTGACCATGCGAATAACATTCATAGCTACAAAAGGTTGAGTTTCAAGACAGTAATGAAGAAAATGCGTGGGCTCAGAATGGGTCAGATGGCGTACTTTCAGAGACAACTTCAACCCTCGCGTCCGTCTTTGCAAGACGAGCAATTTGTACCTCTTGGATTTTCTTGGTGATGTATCCGGGAATAGGAAAGAGAGAAACCATAAATGCCATTCCCACAAAAGCGCTAATAAGCAATTCGTTGGATCGAAACTGGATATGGCGGTAGTTGCATACACTTGAAAAGTGCTCACCTCCATCCTAAGATGTTATAAAGGAAAACGGTGCACAAAGTTACCTGTAAAGGGAAGTAGAGGATTGGGAAAAGGAGATCTCGAGCATCGGTGATGTTGCCCAGATCTGTGGTCACTAAGTTGTTGATTTTCCCTGTAAGATTTTTGGCGTTACTGGAGCCTACATTCGCCACTGTTTTAGAGGTAGGAGTAGGCTTCGACGCCGGAGAGGATTCGGAGCTGTCGCTTTCACTTGATGGTTTCTGAGGATGTCCGCTCTCAGATGAGTCGGGGAGGAGTGTTACAGTGGACCCCGTGGCCAGTTGAGAACGTGCCGTTTCATCTTCACTGACCTGGCCCTGTGTTGTAGAAACAGATGCAGAGTCAGCCGTCTCGGGCACGGAATCTTTCCCTTCAGATGTTTCAGCCTTAACACGGATCCGAAGTGCATGCTCGAAGACAAGCTGGGTGATGATACCCTCGGCATGTATGTGCGTCCGTGTCTGTTATTCGAGGTGCGATATGCGATCAGCCAACCGTGCAGTGAAATATCGTATGTAGGACTTGCTTACCATGATGACCATATACCACTGGAACGTCAATGACCCTATCAAGGGACCGAGGACAAGCCAAAGTATCCAGAACCAGGGCCGGATGGTCGAATCTGTCCCATTGGTTTCCACGTAACTGTATGATTTCAGCTTTGGAATGACGAACAAAACCAGTCTGAACTTCCAGAACATACTGAAGGAGGTTTTTGACGCCTAGAGGAGTGGCAAAGTTGGATAGCACATGCAAGGTAAGCATGACCGCCATGATCATGTATTCTTTCCTAAAGACCCGCATCAGACCAAAGAAGAGGTAGCGTTTGCAGGCGTTGGTAAATGCGTCAATGTGCTAACAGTAAACGAGGACTCCGAGTCAGTTTTGCGCCAATACTACTACCCATGAGGAGAGTCAAGGAAAGAAACTGAGTACTAACCGGAAAGCTTCGAGCCTTCAAATGTTTTGCCCTATCGAAATCTGCCATTGGGGGCAGGAGATCCAGCGTTAGCTTAGGGACCTTGTTTGCAAGGAGTACGATGGGATCTAGGAACGTATATGTTGCGAGGGAGGCCAGAGATGCGGTTTGCTCAGGGTTAGGGACAGGCATCGGTTCCTTCACACCGTCCACCTTCAATGCACGACGAGAAAGTACTGTAAAAGCGAAACCTACCTCGGGATCCATGGGAGTGTATTGGCGAGGGATGGTAAGAGGGATAACTAAAGCACCCAGAACGAGAGCGGCCATTTTGACCCAGAGAATCCAACCTTCACCGATATCAATCGGGGCACCATGGATAGTTATCAGTGGATAGATGTCACGATAGGTGTAGACCGCGAAGAACGCGAAAAAGATTGCGTTTAAATGCCGTGTGGCCACCTTCGCCCACTTCGGCGTCGAGAACACAACGAAAGCTGCAAGATAAACAAGGTAAATCTATCGAGAGGTTGGGGTACAGATTCAGACACTTTAACGAACGAAAAAACGAACACATACAATGACGTACATTGGTCATTGCTATTATCATGGATATCCGTCCCGTGTCATTGAGCCTATGATCCCTACGTTTAAGAACGACGTCCATCATAAAGCGCTCTTCGTCCACCATCGCGGAGAAAAGTGACAGTCCAAGAAGGATAGCGGATATTATAAGACGGGCAAGCTGGAACCCAAATATAATGGGTCCCCCGTGTTGTTTGACATGCTCAGAGAAGTCGTTGACGATGCTTGTCTCGCGTCGACTGGTGAAGGACACATCGATATCATCATGGTCACGATTGTAATTTCGAAGTTGAGACACACTGCGCGCGCTGGTGAATCTGCCCCTGAGAGCTTGGACTCGACGGGAAATCACGATCCAGTGCAAAGTGAAGATTGCTGCGGATGTCAGCGCGACGTATGGTGGAAAGACCAATGGGTGCGTCCATATCCTAAAGTCAAATAAAGTCAATTCGATTGTGCAGCGAGTTCCAAGGATACGTACTTGGCGCTGGCTAGCTTCCCCATCAAAGCGAGGTCCACGCTCAGTAGGGCGAGCATGACTGTAGGAAGTATCAGGCCTTAAGGCCTAATGACTCAAGCTTGACCGGAACTGGCACGATTGACAATGACTCCCAGAGGCGGCTGGGTTCTTATTGATCTTGATCATGATCACTGTCACGGTCTTCCACAGTGCCGTAATTTAGATTATATAAACGGGTACGATGGGCATGGATGCCCGCGAACGGCGATTTGCTCCAGGGACATTTCGGGGCTGTACTAGTAGTCAAAGGTTGGAAACCCGAAGGACCTCGTAGCTAGCCTGCATGTATTGCTCCATGGAATCGACGACCCTTCACCTGCATTAGGCTTAATTGGTTACTCACTTTAAGACACGTTCAAAACCTCGACGCGTCCTGGCGCGTAATGCCCGCCCAAAGCGTGACAGACCTTGCAAAAGCATGTCCGGAGGCATCGGACTCTCTTGGGTGAAGGTCGTCGCTCAACAACGACAACAGCATTGTGAGCTAAATAGAGATGGATGCTCATCAGCATCCCTAACGGCTCCAGACGCGACAAATACGGGCAATGACAGCCCTCGCAAGGTGTTATGTATACCCGGCAATAGCAGTTGGTTGCGGGGCGATACGGCCAAAAGACCGCCTAACGAAAGAAATCAGAACTCCGGGTACTAGCCAATGATCTCTGCTACTTACTTTCTTTGGATCTTTTTAACGTTTCATTAACATGCGAGGTACGCGTGAACCTGACGGAGGCTCGGCAATGCGATGGCACGCGCTATTTGCTGTTGCTTGAAGCTGAAGCATTGTCCAAACTTTGACAATTCCGTTGGTGCCGCATGTGCGCAATTATGTCCTCCTCATACTGTGGCAAATCCCACACACGGGAGTCGACAGCCAGCTTTGCAACTCGACGAGAAGGCAGGATTTCCGGCGAGGAAATGGCCGCTCTGGGTAGGCGAAAGCCTCAACAACCTATAGCATCAAAATGGCAAAATGCACAACGATAAAACTTTCTCGTTTGTTGTATGTACTTCATCACTCGAAATCTACAGGGTGTTTTATGAAACGGAGTTAGTTCCGATCTTTCACATATGCCTCTTGTCATGCATCAAACGAATGCCCCAGTCGATAATCAAACGCTGTCGGCATCTAGATTGCTTGCTTTACCACCCGTCACCCGCTCCGGATCTGTGGAAATCTGCCATCTAAAGAACAATTGCCATATGACCGTGAACGTAATTAAGGCAAAGTACTGGAGGAACCGCCATCATACATATCATAAAAATAGCCCTAGTCACACGCGCAATGTGGTTGCCACCGAACGCGGTGATAAGAACCCGGCCGGAGTCAAGGGAGACTGCACCATAGCATCCCTGGACACCTCACACAACCATGCTCAGCGCCGTGGGGATGGACTTCGCTTTCGCGGGGAAGCTAGCTAGCACCAGGTATGTACCCTTTGAACCTGTTGCACCATTGAATTGACTTTTGTAACGTGTGTTTTAGAATATGGACGAACCCGTTGGTCTTTCCAGCTTATGCGGCGCTCCTATCTGCTACCACCTTTGCACTACACGCTATCGCGGTCTCCCGCCACGTCCAATCTCTATGGTCCAGGGCTTTCGCCAGAACAGCGCGCAACGCCCCCGAAAATGACACTCGTGGCCGTGACGATGGATACTTTGCGGATCGGCGCGAGAGTAACATCACCAACGATCTCTCTGAACATGTTAAGCAGCACGGCGGTCCCGTTATCTTTGGTTTCCAACTGGCCCGTCTTGTGGTATGTGCCGCCCTTCTTGGATTGTCCATCTTCTCCGCAATGGCGGATGAAGAGAGTCTCGTGCATGCGTTACTTTTCGTTCTGGGAAAGAAGGGAAAGCATGGTGGTAAACATAGAGATAAAGACAGGCCTAAACTCAATGACAAGGAGTGGATAGATATGATAATAGCCATGACCAATGTACGTGGTAATCTGTGTTCATGTTTCCGCATCGTTGAACCCTCCATAGTTCTACCTTCTCACCCTTTCGGTGTTCATCGTGTCCTCGACGCAGAAATGGCCAGCGGTAGCCACGCGGCATCTGAACATAGTTCTCCTTGCGTTCTTTGCGGTCTACGCCTATCGCGACATCTATCCACTGATAACTATCCACGGAACCCCGATCGATATCTCTGAAGGGTGGGTTCTCTGGGCCAAAGTTACCGCTCTCGTTCTTGGTGCTTTAGTTCTCCCTCTCACCATCCCTCGTCAATATGTCCCAGTGGATCCCGAGGTGGGTCCTCACTTTTATGCTATCTCTATCTAGAAGCCTTATGTTTTGTACCTAGGACCCAATGCTTGTCTCGAATCCAGAGCAAACTGCATCTCTGGCCTCGCTCGCGACATATGCCTTCCTAGACCCTATAGTCCTTCTCGCAAACAAGGTGCCTAAGCTAACAGCCGATATGCTGCCGCCAATGGCAGATTACGACAGGGCAAAGTATTTGAAGGCCAAAAGTTTTCCGGTTAGTGCTCCATTCCCCGTATGTTCTCTTCAGCACCGCGCCGTCAACTGACGACTCGCCAATACCACTTTTAAACTTCAATAGCACCTCGACCCCTTTACCAATGCTCGCAAGCAGCACATCTTCTTTGGCCTTATGCGGGTGTTCCGGAAAGAATACACGATGCTTGCGTTCATGATCATCTTGCATGTTATATCTACCTTCGCTTCCCCTTTAGGCGTCAAGAATCTCCTTCAGTGAGACACAATCCATATTATCTTGCTATATACTGAAATACTGATGTTACATACGTAGCTATCTAGAGACTAACGGGACTGATTCGACAATCCGTCCCTGGTTCTGGATACTTTGGCTCATTCTTGGCCCGCTGATAGGTTCATTGACGTTCCAATGGTACTTCTTCATCAATGTAAGTAAGCAAGTCCTAAGGCAGGTGTCGCGTCGTATAGTTATTGATCACGACTCGGATAACAGACTCGCATGTTCATACATTCGGAAGGCATCCTGACCCAACTTATCTTCGAGCACGCACTTCGAATCCGGGTAAAAGCCGAAACGCCTGAAGGGAAGGATACCGAGGTTGCTTCATCTCGGCCTGAGACGCCTGATTCCGCATTAGGCTCTACCACGCTGGGTCAAGCCAGTGAAAGTGAAACGGTCCATTCTCAGATGGCTACTGCGTCTACTGCGACGCTCCTCCCAAACTCTTCTGAAAGCGGTGACCCTCAGAAGCCATCAAGTGAAGATTCTGAATCTTCTCCATCATCAAAGCCCACTCCGACCCCTACTACAAAAGCAAATGTAGGCTCCAGCAGCGCCAAAAACCTTACGGGGAAGATCAACAATTTAGTTACAACCGATCTGGGCAACATCACTGACGGCCGAGACTTCCTCTGGGTCATACTTTGGTTCCCTTTACAGGTTTCCTTATGCACCGTGTTCCTTTACAAGATCTTGGGGTGGAGGTAAGCGTCTCGGGTGCATGAAAAGTATAGTCAATTAAGAAAATGGATTAGTGCCTTTGTAGGAATGGCGGTTATGGTTGCTCTCTTTCCTCTTCCGGGATACGTCGCGAAGAAAATCCAAGAGGCGCAAGTTACCCGACTTGCAAAGACGGATGCGAGGGTTGAAGCCGTCTCCGAAAGTGCGTCGTCATTCCAAGTCCACATATTCTCTTTCAGCCTTCTTCACCTTAAGACTTACTCGTTGCTCAATCCTTCTAGCCATGAACGTCATTCGAATGGTCAAACTCTTCGGCTGGGAAAAGAAGATGGACGAAAGGATTGCTGAGAAACGGGAAGAAGAGTTGCATTATGTGTGGAAGACACGGATTTTGGACTGTATTAATGGTAATATAAAGTCCGTCCCATTCATACGAGTTATCATACCATACAACGTATCAACTCACAACCGTCGGCAAACCCTATAGCTTCGCCATCCCTATCCTGACCATGGTCACCTCTTACGCTACTTTGTCAGTACCTGCTATCATTTCTCTCATCCCTCGATTGACAATTTCTCCAGCGTTAGTGGATTTGTTGACTTCTCCTATCACTTTGAGTCTGACATAGGCCCCGAAGACGGTTCTGATGAAACAGGAACTGACCGCGTCGATTGTTTTCAGTTCTATGACAGTCTTTGATCTGTTGCAGGGCCAGCTTCACGTGGTATTCTGGTCCGTCGGTAGAATTGTAACAGGGAAGGTCTCTCTCGACCGACTCAATGATTTCTTGAACAACGTAAGCGACCATATTTTATCGTAGCTCACGGACGCTAATACAGGTACTTCGACGCGCTCAGACGGAGCTTTTGGATCAGTTCAGTGACGAGAAGGAGCCGTCGATTGTGTCTCCCAGCCTTGTCGCCCAATCAGACAACATAGGTTTTCATGAAGCCTCATTTACTTGGTCGAGTCGGTCCAACGGATCGCTAACGCCGTCTAAGCGGAACTTTGTACTTCGTATTGAGGGTGAACTGTTCTTCCCACCTGGTCAGTTCAGCATTGTTGTAGGGCCGACCGGCTCTGGGAAGACGTCACTGCTGATGGCTTTGCTTGGTACGGGAATTCCATCTTTATTCAAGCGCGATAGTTTGATGATAAGATCAAAGGCGAGATGCACTACGTACCGCTGGCTCCTGACTCTTGGTTCAATCTACCGAGGTCGGGTGGGATTGCGTATGTGGCACAAGAATCATGGGTTCAGAACGAGACTATCAAGGTGAGGATTATTTTGTGTTCCTCTGCCATACTTTGACATTGACACGATCCTACGGCCCTTGTTTTAGGACAACATTCTCTTTGGATCTCCGTTCGATGAGGAGCGTTATAAGAAGGTTATATATCAATGTGCTTTGACTCGCGATCTTGCGTTGTTCGAAGCGGGTGATAGGACGGAAGTTGGCGAGAAGGGGATAACCTTGAGTGGCGGACAGAAGGCGCGACTTACTCTTGCACGTGCTATCTACTCCCAGGCGAGTATTTTGCTGTTGGATGATGTCCTTGCAGCTTTGGAGTACGTGTTTATACCTCATCATAATGATGAGTCGAACCTCATACTTCCTTCAGCGTCCACACGGCAAAATGGATTGTCGAGAATTGTTTCGCCGGAGAGTTGGTGAAAGGAAGGACTGTCATTCTAGTGGTATGGTTCGCACTTTGTGTTCCTTTTACTTTCGCCCTCATAAATTTGCCAGACCCACAACGTTGCCTTGACTAGTTCGATAGCCGACCTTGTTGTTTCCCTAGGTGGGAATGGTAAAGTTCGGTCCCAGGGATCAATATCAGACGCCCTCAAATTGAATAAGCACCTAGTTGAAGACTTCGAGACGGACAAAGAACTAGTCGAGAAAGCCAACGAGGAGGTTACTCCTCCAGACATAGCCACTTCTCAACCGGCGGATGGTAAGCTCATTGTTGCGGAAGAGCTCGAAGAAGGACACATCGGCTGGAGTGCAAGTAGGTCGTTCCAGAGTCAAGCTCGTACATACACTGATCGTAATACTTCTCTTTTCAGTTAAGTTGTATTTGACTGCGTTAGGCGGAACACGACCGTTGCTGTACTTCCTTGCTTACATCGGAGGTTTCTTGCTGTCTTCGATTTCATTTACCATCCAGACATGGTTCTTGGGATACTGGGCGGCGCAATACAGTATCCGCCCGCCATCTGAAATTCCTGTTTTCAGGTAAGCCATCCGCTACTCGGTTGAATATCTGCCCATAACACGCATTTCTTAGTTACCTTGGAGTATACAGTTTGTGTCATAGTACATCTGCTTCATGACCGTAGCTCAGTGGTCTTGTTCTAGGCATATTCGTGGCGCTCTCTATCGGTTTCTATACGACGGCATTCGTATTGTTCGTCTTTGGAAGCGTTCGAGCGTCAAGGATCTTGCACCTGCGTCTTGTCCAATCTGTTCTAGGGACGACACTCAGGTAACTAGCCAGCTGAAAACAGTTACGTACCACATACTCACTATCCCTTAGATGGCTTGACACCACCCCTATTTCCCGAGTCATCACCAGGTGCACGCAAGACATCCGGTCAGGTAAGACGATGCGGCATCTCAAATTGGTCGGGCCTCCCAGATCTGACGTGGCTTGCAGTTGACGGCCCATTCTCCCTCAACGTTGTATGGATCTCAGACATGTCAATGTCGATGATAGTCAAATTGGCTACTATTGTTTTGTTGACTCCCATATTTATTATTCCTGGAGTCTTGGTAGCCGTTGTGGGCGGAATATGTGGACAGATTTATATCAAGGCGCAGCTCCCGGTGAAGCGAGAGATGTCGAATGCTAAGGCGCCTGTCCTTGGCCAGTGAGTACATCTCATTTTCAACTCGGTTGCTAATAAACGTTCTATTCAGCTTCGGGGCTGCGATCTCTGGCTTGAGTCAGTTGATTTCCCCTCAGCTGTCACCATTCAACCTAATGATGATTATTAGTATCGCTTAGAGCATACGGCGCCCAGCAAGCGTTCATCGACCGCTCTTTGAGTCGCATTGATCGCTACATCGCACCAGCCCGCACCTTGTATAATCTTAACAGATGGGTCGCCATTCGAATGGAAGGTCTTGGAGGGCTGTTTGCTGCCGGACTAGCTGCATATTTAGTCTATGTTCAACGGCCGAATGCATCCAACGCAGGATTTTCGCTCAACATGGCTGGTAAGATCGCTCATTTTTAGTCCCTATCGCGTAGCTTACATCGCTGGCATGCTAGTTGGCTTCAGCGGCATGATTCTTTATTGGGTTCGAGTTCTCAACGAAATTGAAATTGAAGGAAATAGGTGGGTAGCGATGATGTTCAGAACCCTTTTTGGTCCATTGACGTCATTTGCCGTTAGCGTGGAACGTATCTCAAAGTACATCGAAATCGAACAAGAGCCCAAACCTACGCAAAATGGCGTACCCCCTGCTTACTGGCCCGCAGACGGCTCCTTGCACGTCGAGAATCTCGCTGCACGTTACTCTGCAGATGGACCCAAGGTCCTCCATAGCATATCCTTCGACATCAAGTCCGGTGAACGTGTGGGTATTGTCGGGAGGACGGGATCAGGAAAGGTGAGTGGCAAGTACTGCGAGAATACATATTTCCAGTTAATTACCATACACAGAGCTCTCTTACTCTCGCTCTTCTGAGAACCGTCTTCACAGAAGGCAAAGTGATTTATGCAGGCCAAGATACGAGCACTCTGAATCTCGATGTGTTGCGCTCTAGCATCACCATCATACCCCAGATGGTAACCTTATCTACCTTGATTTTATGCATTGAATCCTTATCATTTCCTCTAGCCTGAACTTCTTAGCGGATCCTTACGACAGAACTTGGATCCATTCGATCAACATGATGACGCACTGCTCAATGCGGCTCTCCGCTCGGCTGGCTTGTTTTCGCTCCAAGAGGATACGGATGAGGGAAAGCTAACCCTTGATTCACCCATCGCAAGCAGCGGAGGTAATTTGTCCGTTGGCCAACGACAAATCCTCGCACTCGCCCGTGCCATCGTTCGCGGAAGCAAACTACTAATCCTTGACGAAGGTAAGGGTTCATGGGTACTATCTTCGAGTCAAGCCCATTTGACTCATAGTTTGCTTGTAGCAACATCGGCTATAGGTTTGAGTTTTGTTTAATACCTCTGACAGTAACCCTGCTGATATCGAGATTCAGATCACAAAACGGACTCCGTCATTCAAACGTCTCTCAGGAGCGAGCTAGGTACAGACGTTACCGTTCTGACAGTCGCGCATAGGCTCCAGACAGTCATGGATGCCGATAGGATTGTATGTATTATCCTTTCTATATCTTGAATGCTTTCCTGATATTCTGATAGATGGTTCTCGATGCCGGCAGGATTGTAAGTCGATTGGCATAAGTGTACTACATGTCAATCTTATGATTCGCCCTAGGTCGAATTCGACAAGCCATCTGAGCTGCTCAAGGATCCCAACAGTAAACTGCGCGCCTTGGTGGAGGAATCGGGAGACAAAGAGTTGTTATTATCTATGGCTGGAATCATCAACGCATCGAGTGATTAATCTTGGCGGAAAGGGTCCAGGAAATCGAAGACTGAAGTAGGGTAAAGGGAGCCCCGGTGACCTAAAAATGAAAAGAGCACCGATAATAATTCTCCCTCGCTCTTGTCTGTCTCATCTTTCGCAATCTCTACCGTTATGCAAACCAGTTTATTCCATTTCTTCCGTAGTTAGCCAGTGATGATTATGAATTTAATACTAACGAGTGTACGAACTGCGTGGGCTGTTGTAGATTTAAGTACGCTAGACATCCATCTTCTCCTCATGATACCTATCTCTTTAGTTTCATACAACGACCCTCGATATCATCTAAACTGTCTTATCGTCCGAATCGTGTCCAGATGCGTGCGCGCATTGTTTGCCATTGTTTGAAGCAGAAGGTTTTCCCAAATCATGCCAATTGGAGGTTCTCGAGCGATTGCATTTCTCCTTATCCTCTGGACATCTATCTCTAATGTGTTCCTACTCAACGCCAAATCCATTAAGCTCCCCGAAAATAGAGACAAAGTCTTCAAATCGGTTCCTGACACTGTCGTTGAATATTTGGAGTCCGACCATGAGGAATTAATGAGGAATGGGTCGACGAGCGTCGAGGAAGGTGATGAGATTGACACGAAGAAGGCATGAAACCACTTCTGAAAGCTTTGGGCGGCAAGGGTTCGGACGAACTCGATCAAGCGCAATTGGCCTCGCTGCACGGCGACGGCCGCCGCGAAGAAAGGGAGGGGTGTTCAAGGGGAAGAGGCCGAATCTGGGTCAGAAGTTGACGAATCTGGCTTGGACGCTGAGGACAACAAGAAAGAGGTCGATGAGGACGTGGAGGCAGGCTCGAGTAAACTGCAGGTGGACACTGAGAAGGGCGACAACGACGAAAACGAGGAAGAGGGCGGAAGATGCCGTCCCCTGCAGAAAAGTCAAAAATCGACAACCAGGTGGGTATTTCGTTCATTCGCACGTCGTTAAGACTCGAAACGCTTCTATAGATTAGATTGGAATGAATTCGAGAAATCATTGCTCTCGATCCTTAATTATCCTGGACGAAAACTGACCGTCAGATATCAACATCAACCTCAACCGGGAACTTATCTTGTATGTCTCTCCTGATTACACAATCGTAGAACCATCCTAACACTCGTTCACCAGCTACAAACAAGCATCTGACCGAGCGAACGAAGCCAGAGTCTCCCCTCCCTCCGAACACAACCTGCCCTTCACCCGATCATCGAGTACTTTGCCGAAAATGCTTAAAGCAACGCTCACACGGAACGGATATGACAACACTTGCTTGACGAGAAAGGGGAATGGGTGCCATATACGCCAGGCCCTTGGCACTATTGACGCCCTATACGGTTCGCACGCTCTTTTGTACCCAGTCATAGAAGAATAATAACTTAAATACGCCACAGTGTAGGTCCTTCATTCTGTCTTTTGATTTTTCGGGTCTTCCCTTACGTCCACGTCCGCCTCTCTCTGAAATCAATCACTGGATGTGTCAGCGATCCCAGCCATAGATAATAGTAGGTCTTTGTCTCCGGATTCCTCCACTAACGCGCGAAGTTTGCTGTTGGGATCCTTGAGCAGTTCAGATGGCTTATCGAACTCGATCTAGGACGAAAGTGAGATTTGCATATGGTAATCTGCATGGATCAACCTACAATTCGGCCTGCGTCCAGAACCATCTATCGGGGAATGAGAGAAGACATGACACAGACAGAATAAGACATACAATCCTATCGGCATCCATGACCGTCTGCAGTCTATGTGCAACTGTCAGAACGGTCACGTCTGCACCTAGCTCACTTCTCAGAGATGTTTGAATGATGGTGTCGGTTTTATGATCTGAATCCGTGATATCAGAAGGGTCACTAGCAGGGCAAGAAAATCAAATCACCTATTGCCGACGTTGCTGCAAGGGGAGGATGAGCATATAAAGCAGTACTCCATGCGATACTAATAGTCAAGGACTCGTACCTTCATCGAGGATTAGCAGTTTGCTTCTCCGAACGATGGCACGGGCAAGCGCAATGATTTGTCGTTGGCCAATGGACAAGTTACCTCCCCCGCTTGCAATGGATGAATCGAGAGTTAGCCTTCCCTCGTCCATATCTTCTTGGAGCGAAAAAAGGCCAGCCGAACGGAGAGCCGCATTGAGCAGGGCGTCATCATGTTGATCGAATGGATCCAAGTTCTGTCGTAAGGTTCCGCTCAGAAGCTCAGGCTGAAGGAAGGGTGAAAATTCAGTAGATGAGACAAGGATATAGGATTACCATCTGAGGTATGATAGTGATACTGGAGCGCAACACATCGAGATTCAAAGTACTTGTCTCTTGGCCTGAATAAATCACTTGGCCTTCTGTGAAGATAGTTCTTAGAAGAGCGAGAGTGAGAGAGCTCTGCACATGGTGAGGCTCTGAATATACATAATGCAGGCAGCGCTCACCTTCCTTGATCCCGTTCTCCCGACAATGCCAACACGCTCACCGGACTTGACGTCGAAGGATATGCCATGGAGAACTTTGGGTCCGTCGGCCGAATAACGTGCACTGAGATTTTCGACATGTAAAGAACCGTCTGTGGGCCAGCAAGCGGTGGGTACACCGTTTTGCATCGGTTTAGGCTCTTGTTCAATGTCGATGTACTGCGAGATACGTTCCACGCTAACGGCAAATAGTTTAAATACACTGCAAAGGTGATGACCGTCATCGCTACCCACCTGTTGCCCTCAATTTCAATTTCGTTGAGAACTCGGACCCAATAAAGAATCATGCCGCTGAACCCAACTAGCACGGGGATGTAAGTCTCCATGGCGGGGAACTAATCAGAGCAACTTTACCAGCCATGTTGAGTGAAAACCCTGCGTTCGATGCATTCGGACGTTGAACATAGACCAGATAAGCAGCTAGTCCAGCAGCAAACAGCCCTCCGAGAGCATCCATTCGAATGGCGACCCATCAGTTAAGATTATACAAGGTACGGGCTGGTGAAGTGTACCGATCAATCCGACTCAAAGAGTGGTCTATGAACGCTTGTTGGGCGCCGTACGCCCTGAGCGATACTGATAAATTGCGTTAGATCGAATGGGGACCATTGAAGGGACTCGGAAGGTAACTGACTCAAGCCAGCGATCGCAGCCCCGAAACTGAGTATATTGTTTATTAGCAACCGGGTTGAAAGGATTACCCAGGAGATGTACTCACTGGCCAAGGACAGGCGCCTTAGCATTCGACATCTTTCGCTTCACCGAGAGCTGCGCCTTGATATAGATATGTCCGCATATTCCGCCCACAACGACTACAAAGACCCCAGGAATAATAAATATGGGAGTCAACAAAACAATAGTAGCCAATTTGACTGTCATCGATATTGACAACTCCGAGATATAAACAAAGTATAAGGAGAACGGGCCGTCAACTACCAAGAACATCTCAGATTCAATCGTGAAGCTCGAATAACAGATGCTGCAGGATTGTCTTACCTGAGCGGATATCCTGCGTACATCGAGTGATGACCCGGGAAATGGGGGTGGTATCAAGCCATCTAAGAGATACTGGTGAGCATGTTGCATATAACCCTTGTCAGCTGGCTAATTACCGGAGCGTCGTTCCCAGGACGGATTGGACAAGGCGCACGTGTAAGATCCTCGACGCTCTTACGCTTCCAAAAACGAATAATGCGAACGCCGTCGTGTATGTCACAATAGAGAAGCCTACGATTATACCTAGAAAGCAACTCAGCTGCTATGTTATGGCATAAAATATTGCGGCACCAACTGTACACTCCAAGGTAACTGGAAATAAATTGATAAGTAAATATCCAATCGGCGAGAGTTAGTAGTTTAGCGTACCGGAAAACAGGAATTTCGGATGGAGGGCGGGGGCGGATAGTGTATTGGGCTGCCCAATATCCGAGAAACCATGTCTGTATAGTAAACGCAATCTGAGACAACAGTACGCCGCCAAAGTAAGCAAGGAAGAACATATATGGTCGTGTTCCGCCTAGTGCAGTTAAAAACAGCTTAACTGTGAAATATCACGCTCAATAAGTGTATGGGCTTGACTCTGGAACAACCCACTAGCGCTCCAGCTAACGTGTCCTTGTTCAACCTCTTCTGCAGCAATGAGTTTCCCATCTACTGGTTGGGATTCGCCAACGTTTGGAGGATTAACCTCTTCGTTGGCTTTCTCGACCAGTGCTTCGTCCGTCTTGAAGTCCTCAACCAGGTACTTATTCAATTTCAGGGCATCTGATATTGATCCCTGGGACCGAACTTTACCATCCCCACCCAGGGAAACAACAAAGTCGGCTATTGAGCCAGTCAAGGCAACGTTATGAGTCTAACAAGTTTTATGAGAACGAGACCATGAGGATCATAATGTCCAAACCTACCACAAGAATCACAGTCCTTCCTTTCGCCAAGTCACCGGCGAAACATTCCTCGACTATCCATTTCGCCGTGTGGATGCTAAACCGTTACGAGGACTGAGTATTAGCTCATCGTTAGATAGAACCACGTACTCCAAAGCCGCAAAGACATCGTTCAAAAGAAATATATTTGCTCTGGAGTAGATGGCCCGCGCGAGAGTGAGTCGCGCCTTCTGGCCACCACTCAAGGTTATCCCCTTTTCGCCGACCTCCGTCTTATCACCCACTTCGAACAACGCAAGGTCGCGAGTTAGAGCACATTGGTAGACAACCTTGTTATAGCGCTCTTCATCGAATGGGGATCCGAAAAGGATGTTGTCCTGAAATGGCGGGAATGAGACTATGCCGAAGTCATACTACAGGGAATTTGAATACTCGCCCTAATCGTTTCGTTCTGAACCCACGACTCTTGTGCCACATACGCAATTCCACCCGACCTCGGTAGGTTAAACCAAGAGTCAGGAGCCAGTGGGATGTAGTGCATTTCGCCTTGCATGTTATAGTTAGATTATCATCATGGCGCTTGAATGGATATGGAATTCTCGTACCCAGCAAAGCCATCAGGAGTGACGTCTTCCCAGAGCCAGTCGGCCCTAAAACAATGCTGAACTGTCCAGGCGTGAAGAACAGCTCACCCTCGATACGAAGTACAAAGTTCCGCTTAGACGGCGTTAGCGATCCGTTGGACCGACTCGACCACGTAAATGAGGCTTCATGGAAGCCTATGTTGTCCGATTGGGCAACAAGACTTGGAGACACAATCGACGGTTCCTTCTCATTAAACTGATCTAAAAGCCCCGTCTGAGCACGTCATAGTACCTGTGTATCAAGGTCCATGAGCTACGATACGAGGTGGAAACTTACGTTGTTCAAGAAATCATTCAACCGGTCGAGAGAGACTTTCCCTGATCGATGCGGTGAGTTCTTGTTTCATCAGGATCGTCTTCGGGGCCTATGTCAGACTCAAAGCGATAGGAGAAACCCACAAATCCACTAACGCTGGAGAAATCGTCAATCGAATGATGAGAAAAATGATAGTAGAGACCTACAAAGTAGCGTAAGAGGTGACCATGGTCAGGACGGGTATGAGGAAGCTACAGATAGAGTATACCGACGGTTGTGAGTTGATAGACGACAACTTGAACAATGGGGCGCACTTTATGTTGCCATTGATACAGTCCCAAATCCGTGTCTTCCAGACGTAATACAGCTCTTCTTCCCGTTTCTCGGCAATCCTTTCGTCCATCTTCTTTTCCCAGCCGAAGAGTTTGACCATCCGAATGACGTTCATGGCTACAAGCATTGGGCAATGAGTTAGTTTCAAGATTTGGAGAGACTAAATGACTACGAGACTTGAATAACAACTTACTTTCAGAGACTGCTTCAACCCTCGTGTCCGTCTTTGCAAGACGGGCAACTTGCGCCTCTTGGATTTTCTTCGCGACGTATCCCGGAAGAGGAAAGAGAACAACCATAACTGCCATCCCAACAAAAGTGCTGATCCAGCGCATTAATTGACTAGGTGTTGCATACGCCAGAGACGCTTACCTCCACCCTAATATCTTATAAAGGAAAACAGTGCGCAGTGATACCTGTAAAGGGAAGTATACGATGAGGAAGAGGAAGTCTCGAGCATCATATATATTCTTCAGATCCGTCGTCACCAAGTTGCTGATCTTGCCAGTAAGATTTTTGGCGCTGCTAGAGCCCATGTGCACTTTGGTAGTAGGGGCCAGAGTAGGCTTCGACGGCGGAGAGGATTCGGAGCCTTCACCTGCATTTGATGGTTTCTGAGGATCACCGTTTTCAGAGAAGTCGGGGAGGAGTGTCACAGAAGACCCAGTAGCTATTTGAGAATGGGCCGTTTCACTTTCACTGGGTTGACTTTGAGTAGTAGAGCCCATTGCAGAATCAGGAGTCTCAGACCGAGCGGAAGCCTCGGTGTCCTTCTCTTCAGATGTTTCGGCCTTGACCCGGATCCGAAGTGCGTGCTCGAAGACAAGTTGGGTCAGGATGCCTTCCGTACGTATGAGCGTGTTTGTCTGGTATCCAGCGATATATCATATATCCAAAGTACGATCAGTCACTGTATAGTGAGAGACGGTCTGTACGCACTTACATTGACGAATATGTACCATTGGAACGTCAGTGAACCCATAAGCGGGCCGAGAACGAGCCAAAGTATCCAGAACCAGGGACGGATTGTAGATTCACTTCCGTTAGTCTCTAGATACCTATGCACGCACCATCGATATTTCAGTACACAGTGATAATATGAAATGGGAACTCACTGAAGGAGGTTCTTGACACTTAGAGGAGAGGCGAAGCTAGAAAACGCATACAAGATAATCACGACTGCAAGGATTGTGTATTCTTTCCAGAACACCCGCATAAGGCCAAAAAAGATGTGTCGCTTGCGGGCGTTGGCAAAGGCGTCAATGTGCTATGATGATTGATAATTTAGAAGTGGCATTAACGATTCATCAGTTAACTACTCGGGGTTGAATAGGACGTAGAAAGGAATGGAGCACTAACCGGAAAACTGCGAGCCTTCAAATGCTTCGCCCTATCGTAATCCGCCATTGGCGGGAGCATATCCATTGTTAGCTTGGGAACCTTGTTTGCGAGAAGGACGATATGGTCTAGGAAGGCATATGTTGCGAGTGAGGCTAGAGATGCGGTCTGCTCTGGATTCGGGTCGGGCATTGGGTCCTTTGCACAGAAATCAAGCCTCAGCATACGACCCACCAGTCTTTGGCAGATGGCACGAGAGAAGTAGAAAACCTACCTCGGGATGGTGAGAGGGATAACTAAAGCACCAAGAACAAGAGCAGCTACTTTGACCCACAGCACCCAACCTTCCGACATATCCACCGGGGTTCGGCGAATAGACATCAGTGGATAAAGGTCTCGATGGGCGTAGACCATGAAGAACGCGAAGAGGATTGTGTTCAAATGCCGTGTAGCAACTTTTGACCATCTTGGTGTCCATGATACGATGAAGACTGCAAGAGAAAGAAGGTAGAACTGC
Source organism: Coprinopsis strossmayeri (assembly GCA_900156845.1). Classification (NCBI taxonomy): domain Eukaryota; kingdom Fungi; phylum Basidiomycota; class Agaricomycetes; order Agaricales; family Psathyrellaceae; genus Coprinopsis; species Coprinopsis strossmayeri. The sequence continues at coordinate 46,492 of FTPT01000057.1, forward strand.
CGTGGGGCCGACGTTGAGCCAGCGAGGACACGAACACGGATATCACGTACGTTGGTCATCGCTATGATCATGCCTGTCCACTCTTTATCATTGAGTTTCGGCCCGTTTTTATCCCTATGTTTCCGGCCGTGCTTTCCTTTCTTTCCCAGAACGAAAAGCAACACATCCACGAGACTCTCTTCGTCCGCCACCGCAGATAAGACAGACAGCCCAACGAGGGCAGCGCATACTACAAGACGTGCCAACTGGAACCCAAAAATAACAGGACCGCCGTGTTGTTCGATATGTTCAGACAAGTCGTTGGTGATGTTGCTCTCGCCCCGATCCGCAAAGTATACATCGCCACGATCACCGTTGTCATTTCCGGGCACGCTGGCGAAAACTCTATCCCACAGAGCTTGGAGCCGGCGGGATACCGCGATAGCGTGCAGGGCAAAGAGGGTAACAGATAGGAGCGCGATATACGCTGGGAACACCAACGGATTCGTCCATATTCTAAAGATGTCGTTGAAGTCAATTCGTTGGTGCAGCAGGTTCCAAGCTTAAGGGTACGCACTTTGCGCTGGCTAGCTTCCCCGCGAAAGCGAGGTCTATAATCCCTACGGCGCTCAGCATGGTTGTATGAGGCTGTCTCTCCTGGCTTAGAAAGAGGCCGGGTTCTTATCACCGCCATACACCACGTCAGGGGTGTGAAATGCGAGTGTTACTTATGTTTAGAACGTGATGGCCACAGTGGTTCGTGCAGCACTTTGCCTCACATTCGCAGTCTTATGGCAACTGTATATCATATGAGTATCAGGTGCCGACTCCACCTTGTTCTTTTTATAACCAGATTTCCCTGGAACGGGCAAGGGGTGGTGAAACCAGCTTTCGAGTTATTCAGAGCGCGTGAATAGTTTTCCCTTGGAGGTACTTACTGCCTGTAGCCAACGAAGTGGATCGCATCGACAAGAGCTGAGGAGTGGAAAACCCACCTGGACAGACGGAGTTGATGTACATGGCCATCTCAGCATTTCGGCCATGACAAGAGAGGCATATGCGAAGGATCGGAACAGACTGTGTTGCATGAAGCACCGTGAAGATTGCAAAATGATGAAATACATACAGACAAACGCGAGCGAGAAAGTTGAGAACATTTATCACTGTGCATTCTGTTGCTTTGAATTTCTAGGTTGTTGACGTTTTCCTTTGCCTCTATCCAGGACCACCTTGTCCTCTCGACCGCCCTCCTCCCCTCGTTGGGTTGCGAAGCAGTCTATTGACTCGCGCTGAATTTCGAGTGCCGCCTTTCTCCATCTCTGAAACCGTATCTTTGCCTCGAACGTCTCTCGAGAGTCTACTTCGCTTAGCAGGTTTGTCGTAAATGGTGTCTTCGATGGCGACATCGAAGCCTTCGTCTTCTTCAACTTCCCCTGTCTCCAGCATGTCTGGTTGTAAGGCTGCTATCAGTCGACTGAAACGAAAGCAAAGCATAATTCACGTACTCCGCTTAAGACTCTTGACACGCCCATCCATTTCCATCTTAGTTGCTCCCGTTCCATAAGCTTTTCGATTCAAACCTACTTGCCGAATTCCGCTCCGTGCAGTGCTTGGTTATAGCTGCGTAAACACAGGATTAGGATGACATCAAGAACGGAATCTGGGGGGAAAGTGCATACAAAGCAAGTTCCGCATGGAGGTCGTCGTCAATGTCGACCTCGATTTTGTGGGGGTATGTGACGGACGGCCTACGTTTCCGTCCAGGGTACCGACAGATCGATCTCGCAACAGTCTCCTGAATCCATTCCAATGCAAGCTATACGCCTGTTCCCCTTCAACGCCGTACCTGCAAGCTCGAACCTTCTCTCCGGGTCTTTAGGCCTTATTGCCGGCTCTTTCACCGCCTTCAGTATCCGAGCTGGCATCCTCAGCTTCTGACCTAACTCGTCTTCTCCACCTTCAATACCCTCCTCCTCTTCTGAAGAACCTTCGTCGCCGTCGTCGCCGTGAAGCGAAGCTCACTGCGCCTGACCGAATTCGTCCAGACCATTGTCACTCCAAGAGGTCGTTCCATGTATTCTTCGCCAATTTCATCGATTCATTATTACAGCTCTCCTCATCATAGTCCTCGTCGAGCCATTTCTCCTCGCCAGACTCCAAATCTTCAACGACAGCCTTGGGAGCCGGTTTCGATTTCAGTGTCGTGTGCAGAGCGCCGGCAGTGGCCGTTTTCGACTCGGGTTTCCAAGGCTCGCCGTTTTTCTTTTTTGGCAGGTTTTGTGGCTTTGAATTTGGCATTATAGATGGACGTGCAGAGTATAAGGAGAATCAAAGCAAACCCAATTGCGTCAGCCATAAGTTTGGAAAAGCTTTCATTTCAAACAACATCAAATAACGCGTGCAACGGCGAGGGATCCAAGATCGCAACTGGCGGTCGCTTTCATTTTGCTCTTCCATCATGCATCATCTGCCGGATATGCCTGTATTCATGGTTCACAGTTTTTGGGGAGAAGCCATTATGTGAGCAGCGGCAAGTGCCTACGCCCTCGAGGAGGCTGGGGTGGGGCGGTGAAGCCTGAGGTCCTTCTTCCACTATCTGAGTCAGGTCACCTTGAAATAGGAAACCTGCAACGACCTCGTTCGTTAATAACATGGCTAGAGGATACAAGTGAGTCATATTGGAGTCATATGTCGTGAGAAGTCGCGCTAATCGGTGTATAGGGTGTATAGATGCGGAAAGGTCTTCCACGTTCAGGTCTACACCGAACGAGTTCATCCTCGAGGTACGAGCCCAAGAACCCCGTCATCCTCTCGAACTCAGGTCGTAAGAAATGAATAGGACTAGGTCTTGAAGTACTTGCCGAAGTTCCAAAGGACCGTGATAGCTATAAAATCTGGCTCCACGAAACCCGACGTCTCCTCTCATCCAAACTATACTCGGATGGTGCCTCAGATTCGCAGAACGAGCTCCAAGGAGGCGCTTGCTTTTCTACTACGGAGGAACCTCGAAACTCGCTAGGGGTGGATTGGATCTTCCAACTCGACCTATATCATGAAATCTTCCTCAGTAAGCAAAGGATTTCAACTTCTCTGCCGACATGTACCTAATTCTCGCAGTTGACGCCCAGCCCTTCTTCAACTTGAACAACCTTCCTCTTCCTGAGATATTTCTGGACGCCATCTCTATTGACCACTACGGTCACCGTGCTCTTCACCCGCAGACTCCCCGTGAATACTGGTACAGCTGGGCTGCTCCACCCCCTCATCTCGACTTGCACTTGTTCTCGTCTTTCTACGGGCGATCCTGTCAACAACTTCGTGACGTATCTAAAGTTTTGGACATCCAAGATACGCTCGAAAAAGCAGAAACTGTCAACCTGCGCCTTTATTCTACCTTCATCGGCATCGCTATGCACAATCCTGAGGTCGGACATATCGTTCGACGCCTTGATATGGCTCCAACTGTACTCGACTGGCCACATTCTTTGACGTCCTTACCACTCGACCTCATCAACCTTAGCGTTTCCTCTTTCAACTACATGACGTCTCCCAACGCCATTAAAGAATTGGAGCTTCCTAACAAGTGGTTATCGGACGGCGTTTGGCTACGACACGATACCTTTTTCATGCTCGCCACCCATCTCACCGACAATGGGCATCTCAAGTCTTGCGTCACCCGGCTTGTTCAAACTGTCAGATCAAATTCCAGTCGCCCGATCACGGTTCACGCCATTTTATTCTCGCTGTTCCATTGCGTCGTGGTTCGCATTTCGCACAACGAGTGCAAGAACGAAGACGACTGTCTTCACACAGAAGCACTACCTTTTCTACCAACCTTTTACGCTTAATCGTCCATTACTCCGGGGATCAGGGCCGTATCTCGTCTTGGGTACCTTCTCAATCCCGGAGCTTTAACGCCCTCTCAGGATCATCGATCGATACTGGCGAAGATTCCTATGGAGATCTGGCTACGCGTCACGGACTAGCTCCCTTATTACCAAGACATCGTCAACCTGGGGACCTTAACTCCTACAAGCATGTCGACTTCCAAAAGCGTCTTACGATACCCGCGCATAGGGTGCTATCGTCTCCTGGATAGCAACCCCGCATTCCCGCTGCACCTTCCCCGTTCGTACTCTTATGTGTTTTGCAACAATGGGTTCAGTGTGAATGGGAATCCGTTGTTTTGTGCTTCGTTCTTGGCTATGCGGGATGAAACGGAGGAAGAGGTGGTCATCGGTGTTGCACCATCTGACGAGGAAGGTGGTGGTGATTCGGTGAAATTTGGATGCGATCAAAGCATAGTATTTCGGTGCAACCTCCTATCTTCGAGAACGTCGTCGATCTCATGGAGCGCTTCTTGCAGGCTAGCAGTGAAGTAGTCCGGATCTTCTACCCAGAACGTCGTATAATTCTGTACAATGTACGCAAGCAAGCTGTGGCACCCATGCAGCGTCACCTATATGCTCCGGGAAAACCTGGATATAAATAGAACAAGGTGGAGTCCAGATGTGATATTTGATAAGTGTGTCGTTGCCATATGACTAGAACACAAGACGAACTGCTGTACGAACCATGTACCATCACTGTTCAGTGTTCTAAGCATAACACGAACAGTTCACACCCTCAACATGGATTATGGCATGGAACGAGATGATAAGAACCCAGCGCCCGGGTCACTGGGTACGGCCCTATAGCCCCGCCCGATACTTACCTCCTGTAGTCATGCTCGTTGACCTCGCCTTTGCGGGGAAGCTAGCTAGTGCCAAGTACGTATCGTTCAAGGACCTTGTTGCACCATCAATTTGACTCGAGCAATACGTCTTTAGAATATGGACGAGTCCATTGGTGTTTCCAGCTTATGTAGCACTCCTATCTGCTGCCATCTTTGCACTGCACGCCATCGCGGCGTCCCAGCGAGTCCAAGCTCTATGGGCCAGAGTTTTCACCAGAAAGACGCCCGACGCACCCGAAAATGACAACCGTGACCGTGACGATGTATACTTTGCGGACCGGCGCGAGAGTAACATCGCCAACGACCTCTCTGAACATGTCAAGAAGCACGGCGGTCCCGTTACCTTTGGCTTCCAACTCGCCCGTCTTGTGGTATGCGTTTCTCTTCTTGGATTGACCATCTTCTCCGCAATGGCGGACGAAGAGAGTCTCGTGGATGTGTTGCTTTTCGTTCTGGGAAAGAAGGGAAAGCATGGTCGCAAGCATAGGGATAAAGACCGGCCTAAACTCAATGACAAGGAGTGGATAGACATGATACTAGCCATGACTAATGTACGTGGTACTCTGCTGGTGTTTTCGCTCTGTTACAGTGTCTGAATACCATTCCCACCTTCTTCATAGTTTTACCTTGTTTCTGTTGCAGTTTTCATCGTATCCTCGACCCCGAAATGGTCTAGGGTAGCTACGCGGCATCTAAATACGATTCTTCTCTCGTTCTTTGTGGTTTACGCCTATCGTGATATCTACCCGCTAATCAAGATTCACGGAACCCCGGCGGATATCTCTGAAGGTTGGGTTCTCTGGGCCAAAATTACCGCACTCGTTCTCGGTGCTTTAGTTATTCCTCTCGCTATTCCTCGTCAATATATTCCTGTGGATCCCGAGGTAGGCCTTCACTCTTATAATGCCATCTCTGGCAGGTGGCATGTTGAAGTTTGAATTTTTTGTACTTGAAAGGACCCGATGCCCGTCCCGAATCCCGAGCAAACCGCGTCTTTGGCCTCACTCGCAACATATTCCTTCCTAGACCCTATTGTCATTCTCGCAAACCAGATCCCTAAGCTCACAGTAGATATGCTGCCGCCAATGGCGGACTACGACCGGGCGAAGCATTTGAAGGCTCGAAGCTTCCCAGTCAGTCCTCAATTTCTTCAATCCTTAAGTCTTGACGCAGAACTGATTTGGAGTCACCACTTAATGACTAGCACATTGACGCCTTTGCTAACGCCCGCAAACGTCACCTCTTTTTTGGCCTTATGCGCGTGTTCCGTAAAGAATATACGGCCATGGCGGTCTTGATTATCATAAATGTGTTGGCTAGCTTTGCTGCCCCTCTGGGTGTCAAGAATCTCCTTCAGTGAGTCGCGATTTCAGGACACTTTGCCATTATACTGATACATGCGTTTAGCTATGTAGAAACCAACGGAACCGATTCGACAATCCGCCCGTGGTTCTGGATTCTCTGGCTCGTCCTCGGTCCGTTGGTTGATTCACTGACGTTCGAACGGCACAACTTTATCATGGTGAGTCCTACGGAACTCGGTTGTGCCTGGGCTAATATCTGAGTCGAATAACAGGGACGCACGATCATACATCTGGAAGGAATTTTGACCCAATTAATCTTCGAGCACTCACTTAAAATCCGTGTCAAGGCCGAAACGCCTGAAGGAAAAGACACTGAGCCTTCCGCTCCGACCACGTTTGACTCTGCGTCGGATTCTAGCGCGCAGGCTCAGCTTCCCAGTGAAGGCGAAACGGTGGTGCACTCTCAGCTGGCCACTGGGTCTAGCATAACCCTCTTCCCCGATTCTTCCGACAGTGGTGACCCTCAAAAAAAATCAAGTGAAGACGCTGGCCATGAATCTCCGGGCTCGTCCTCGAAGCCGGCCACTGGAAAGGGTCATGCAGGTGCCGCCAGTAATATTACCGGGAAGATCAACAACTTGGTGACGACAGACCTGAGGAATATCACCGACGCTCGAGACATCCTTTCCATCACGCTTTTCTTCCCTTTACAGGTATCTCTGTGCACCGTTTTCCTTTATAAGATTTTAGGATGGAGGTGGGTGCTTCAAATTTCAAGTGCACGCATTCCTGAGACGTATAGTTCTAACGCCATGAGCTACTTAGTGCGTTCGTGGGAATGGCAGTTATGGTTGCCCTATTTCCTCTCCCAGGATACGTAGCCAAGAAGATCCAAGAGGTGCAGGTTGCCCGTCTTGAGAAGACAGATGCGAGAGTTGAAGTTGTGTCTGAAAGTATGTCACCATTATATTCTTTTCATCTTAAAATTCAACTTTTTAGCCATGAATGTTATTCGTATGGTCAAGCTCTTCGGCTGGGAAAAGAAGATGGACGAAAAGATTGCCGAGAAACGGGAAGAAGAGCTGTATTTTGTTAGGAAGAGACGAATATTAGACTCTATCAATGGTGCTTTGAAGTGAGCTCATCGAGTTGTCATTCCATGGAGGTCAACTGACTGTCGGCGTCTGCACCATCTAACTCCAGCTTCACCATACCAGTACTTATCATGGTCACTTCCTACGCTACTTTGTGGGTACTATCTTCCATTTGTATCAGGATCCTAGTGACGATTTCCCTAGCGTCAGTAAATTTCTAGACTCTCGTATCACTTTTGCGTTTGACATAGGGCCACAAGACGGTATTGATGAAACAAGAGCTCACCGCTTCCATTGTTTTCAGCTCCATGACAGTTTTTACTTATTTACAGGGTCAGCTACACATGATATTCTACTCCGTTGGTAGCACTGTAACGGGGAAAGTTTCTCTCGACCGACTCAACGATTTCCTGAATAACGTAAGCTCTCAATTCGCGTCGGAGCCCACATACACTAATGCGAGTACCATGATTTAGACGGAGCTCTTGGATCAGTTCAATCAAGAAAAGGAACCGTCGATCGTATCTCCGAGCCTTGTTGCTCAATCAGACAACATAGGCTTCCATCAAGCCTCGTTCACTTGGTCGAGTCGGTTCAATGGATCGCTAACGCCGTCCAAGAGGGACTTCGTACTTCGAATCAAGGGTGAGCTGTTCTTCCCGCCGGGAGAACTTAGTATTATTGTAGGACCAACTGGCTCTGGAAAGACGTCCCTGCTGATGGCTTTGCTGGGTATGAGGATTCCATGCTTATTCCAGCGCTAGTCTAACGACAAGCTTCCAGGCGAAATGCACTACATACCGCTGGCTCCTGACTCTTGGTTCAATCTACCAAGGTCGGGTGGGATCGCGTATGTGGCACAAGAGTCATGGGTACAGAACGAAACAATTAGAGTGAGTATTCTCAAGCGATTATGAACTCGACACGGTCTTAATCCCGCCATTTTAGGACAACATTCTTTTCGGATCCCTATTCGACGAGGAGCGCTATAACAAGGTTATCTACCAATGTGCTCTAACTCGCGACCTTGCGTTGTTCGAAGCGGGTGACCGGACAGAGGTTGGCGAGAAGGGGATAACCTTGAGTGGAGGACAGAAGGCGCGACTTACTCTTGCACGTGCTATCTACTCCCAGGCGAGTATTTTGCTGTTGGATGATGTCCTTGCAGCTTTGGAGTACGTGTTGATACCTCATCATAACGGTGAGTCAATACTCATATTTCCTTCAGTGTCCACACGGCAAAGTGGATAGTGGAGAAATGTTTCGCCGGGGACTTGGTGAAAGGAAGGACTGTCATTCTAGTGGTAAGTTGGGCAACACTCCGCCTTGTTGTACTGGTTTCCATAACATTTGGCAGACCCATAACATTGCTTTGACGAGCTCAATCGCTGATTTTGTTGTCTCCCTGAGTGGAGATGGTAAAGTGCTGTCTCAGGGCTCAATATCAGATGCCCTTAGATTGAATAAGGAACTGGTCGAGGAATTGAAGGCAGATGAGGAAATAGTTGAGAAGGCCAAGGAGGAAATTAGTCCTCCGGAAGTGGGCGAAATTTCTGAACCAGCGGATGGTAAACTCATCGTTGCGGAAGAGCTTGAACAAGGGCATATAAGCTGGAGCGCTTGTAAGTTGTTTCAGGCTCTATGATCACTTTGCTACACCCACTGAGCGTCAAATTCCACAGTTAAGCTGTATTTGACAGCGACAGGCGGAACACGACCGTACATGTTCTTCCTCGCCTACCTTGCCGGCTTATTGTTGTCTCAGATTGCGTTTACCGTACAGACATGGTTCCTTGGATACTGGGCAGCGCAATACACTATCTACCCTCCATCCGAAATTCCCGTTTTCCGGTACGCTATGCTGCTGACTCTCGCGCTTGGATATCTACTTATCAAATTATTTCCAGTTACCTCGGAGTGTACGGTTGGTGACGCGACCTTTATGCCCTAACATAGCAGCTGAGTCGCTTTTATTCTAGGGATAATCGTGGGCTTTTCTATCGTGACCTTTACGGCGACTTTCCTACTGTTTGTCTTTGGAAGCGTCAGGGCGTCAAGGACCCTACACACGCGCCTTATTCAATCAGTTCTGGGGACGACACTCAGGTAATAGCAGCTGGCTGAAGATAATACTATGCTCACGGTCTGTCTATTAGATGGTTTGATACTACCCCTATTTCCCGCGTTATCACCCGTTGCACGCAGGATATCCGTTCAAGTAAGACGATTTTCGGCATCCTTGAGTTTCCCGTATCTGAAGCATCCATACTAGTTGACGGCCCATTCTCCATGAACCTTTCAGCATTTTTAAATATGTCAATATCGATGATAGTCAAATTGGGCACTGTTGTGTTGTTGACTCCCACATTCCTTCTTCCTGGGGTCTTAGTGGCCCTTGCGGGCGGACTATGCGGACAGGTATATATCAAGACACAACTTTCCGTGAAGCGAGAGATGTCAAATGCCAAAGCGCCTGTCCTTGGCCAGTGAGTACCTTTCCCCCTTTCAATTCTGTTGCTAACAAACGTTTTATTTAGCTTCGGGGCCGCGATAGCTGGACTAAGTCAGTTAACCTTCCCTCAGGTGTCCCCGTTCGATCTTACTCAAATTACTACAGTATCACTGAGGGCATACGGCGCCCAGCAAGCCTTCATTGCCCGTTCTTTGAGTCGGATTGATCGATTCGCTTTACCAGCCCGTACCATGTATAATCTCAACCGTTGGGTCGCCATTCGAGTAGATGCTCTCGGAGGTCTATTTTCGGCTGGTCTAGCTGCGTATCTCGTCTATATTCAGCAACCTAACGCATCTAACACGGGATTCTCACTCAACATGGCTGGTAAATCCGTCGCACTCATTGTCGGTGCTTCCATGGGGCTTAGTATACCCCCATAGTTGGATTCAGTGGCACGATTCTTTATTGGGTTCGAGTATTCAATGAGATAGAAATTGAAGGCAACAGGTGGGTGGGATGAGAGTCATAGCCCCTTCGGTCCATTTAATTCGTTCTTAGCGTGGAACGTATCTCGCAGTACATCGACATTGAACAAGAGCCTAAACCGATGCAAAACGGTGTACCCCCCGCGTACTGGCCTGCCGACGGTTCCTTGCACGTCGAAAATCTCAGTGCACGTTATTCGGCGGATGGATCTACGGTTCTCCATGGCATATCCTTCGACGTCAAGTCCGGTGAGCGTGTGGGCATTGTTGGGAGAACAGGATCAGGGAAGGTGAGTGCTGCGTATGTTATATGTATTCAGATCCTTACCATGCGCAGAGCTCTCTCACTCTCGCTCTCCTGAGAGCGATCTTCACAGAAGGCCAAGTGATTTATTCAGGCCAAGACACAAGTACTTTGAATCTCGATGTGTTGCGCTCCAGTATCACTATCATACCTCAGATGGTAATCCTATACCCTTGTCTCATCTACTGAATTTTCACCCTTCCTTCAGCCTGAGCTTCTGAGCGGAACCTTACGACAGAACTTGGATCCATTCGATCAACATGATGACGCCCTGCTCAATGCGGCTCTCCGTTCGGCTGGCCTTTTTTCGCTCCAAGAAGATATGGACGAGGGAAGGCTAACTCTCGATTCATCCATTGCAAGCGGGGGAGGTAACCTGTCTGTTGGCCAACGACAAATCATTGCACTTGCCCGTGCCATCGTTCGGGGAAGCAAACTGCTAATCCTCGATGAAGGTACGAGTCCTTGACTATTAGTATCGCATCGAGTACTGCTTTATATACTCATCCTCCGCTTGCAGCAACGTCGGCAATAGGTGATTTGATTTTCTTGCCCTGCTAGTGACGCTTCTGATATCACGGATTCAGATCACAAAACCGACACCATCATTCAAACATCTCTGAGAAGTGAGCTAGGTGCAGACGTGACCGTTCTGACAGTTGCGCATAGACTACAGACGGTCATGGATGCTGATATGATCGTACGTCTTATTCCCTTGTGTCACGGCCTTTTCTGATTCCCTGCCAGATGGTTCTCGATTCAGGACGAATTGTAAGCAAATCCTAGCAACAGTATACTGCATGTAAATCTTACGAATGCGCCCCAGGTCGAATTCGACAAGCCATCTGAACTGCTCAAGGATCCCAGCAGCAAACTTCGCACGTTAGTGGAGGAATCCGGAGACAAAGAGTCATTGTTATCTATGGCTGGAATCACCAAGGGATCAAGTAATTAGTGCCAATGCCCCGCCGAGGAAGAAGAAACGGGCGCAGGGAGGGAGGCAAGTCCCGATGGCCAGCAAATAAAAAGGCAGAATGGAGGGGGATAGTGGTCCTCCCTCTTTTTCTCTCGCTTTGTCTGTGTCTCGTCTTTTAAACTATTGATGGTTATGATGTGAAACAATCCAGTTTTATTCCGTTCCTTCTCGTATACCCCTTTCATTTGGACGAAATGCTGAGATAACCGTGTGCATCAACTCGATTTGACCGGGAGTGAATTCCGCCCTACAGCTTTCGTCGGTGTAGTCCATGAAATTGGCTGAAAGAAAGCAGTCAGGGTATCGTCCATCGGATTCTGTGAGACACAGGTTGTCTACGCACTGATAGGATCTAACCCGGGCTGATTAGGACAAGAGTCCCTGCCCACTGGACAGCCAAACGCTGGGGATGCTTCTGCCGGTGTATCATCGACACTATCGCCTATCCCTTCGCAACCGCCCTATAAACAGAACGGGGTCAGATATTAGACATATTAGACGTTGGCCTTCTGATGAATACTTGATGAACAGTTGCCAGCTGACCTCAAATGTATGGCGAAGCCCTAACCAGTGAGCTGATTCGTGTGTGAGGGTTCCGCCTGAGCGCTCGAGACTGCCACCTCCTGGAAGCGTTGTGAAGCGAATTGCGATGCCATCTGCTTTGGCGTTTCGTCGGTAGTTGACCGGTAGAGAGGAGAAACCATTGACTGTGTCGTAAGGAAAGCTGAAACGTTCCAAGATGCAAGATTTATATCTTCTATTCATAGCTTGAAGTCTGGAGACCATCAAAGCTCACCCGAGTGTGTAAACGTTTAGCGTGGTAGCACCGCCTTGCCTGAGAAGCCCTTGCATGTCGAGTCGCAAACCAGTGCTGAACGAGGGATGAAGGGGACTGCAGAAGAGAGTCGCTTGCTTGAGCATACCTGTTACTCGTAATTTGGTAATGCCAATGAGGGCTTATAACACGGAGTGTTTCCGCATGCTTCCAGGAGATACCAGTCCCTTCATAGTTGCGATTTAAAAGCTCCATCTGTGCTGTGATTTGCGAGTCCCTGAATGCATGGGTGAACTTGTTGGCAACAAGGAGAGGCTTAGCCGGCAACTGGAAGCGACTGGACTTACGGAACCCATCCGCCAGCGTAAGTCAAGTTTGCCGCGACGATGTGCCAGACAACGTCGAATGCATACGATCTTGCTGGACCGACTTGTCGTCGGCCTGAGGCGGCAGAAAGTGTCAAATCTTTCAGCGCATCAAACGTCCGCTGAATATCCTCGTCTGTCGTTGTCGTTCCACAAGGTGACCTATTGTGTAGCCATTAGACCGATAAGTCTCCTTCAAACCACTAGCTAGACCATTATAAGGTAGTGAAACGAGCTGAACGCACCCCTCAAGAGAGAGATCCCTTTTTCTGACAACAACTGCCCCGCAGAACAAGGTGATCACATTCACCAGAAAGTAGAACGCCCAAACCCGTCGGTGCATCCCCGTACCTGCCGAGGCTATTGCGAGGAGGTAAAGCGCCGATCACTTCAAGAAGAAAGAGGGACAGAGGGAAGCAGGAGTCTGAGGGGACCGCATCTCATCGCCTCGCGCACAGCCGCGTTTGGTTGTGCAATTTGGATGCTTGAATCGGACCAATCAAATCCACGTTTGGAAGGCCTCAACATGTGGGCAATCCGACAAACCGTCTGTTTTGACGGATTGATGAACCGGATCACCCCCGTGGGGGGCCTCCGGAGAACCATGACATTGCAGCTGTGGCATTGGAACTTACGTACATACCTCCATTTACGTACTTTTTGGCAGCTATGTACATTAAACCCTCGATTTTCCTATTGAGTCTTACTGAGGCACTTAATGTTCAGTAATAACCAACGGATGCATCGAAGGAAACGCGGAGATAGTCCCCACGGCCGCTCAACGGATGTTGGCCAACCGAGCGCTTGATGACTCATAGTGGTGGCCTAGATTGGGCCCAGAGTGCGGGAGTGTCAGCGAGCTCGCCTCAGTTTCGAGCGTGCGTCGCCACTAAAATATTCTTCCATACAGGGCCAGATACGGAGACAAATCCTTATCTCACCCAGACTCCAAACCACTTGCAGGGATGCTATCTAATAATCTTATCGTTGTTCCGAACTTTCGTCATCCCGAGTCCTCCTCCGGCGCCTGAGCACCTGAAACATACTGGTGTTGATGAAACACCGGCAAGGGGTAAGGGGAACTGTAGCATCACACAATAGGCTCCTTTCGTAGCCTTCCGTCCATTACTTTATACAAATGGTTTGCTGGTGGATCAGGGCCGTGAAATCATGACGAACCGTTTTGCAAGCGACTTATATTATTCGTAGTGGTTGAGCTTTGAGCGCTCATTGACAAGACCAAGGACGACGTCACCCCTCGAATACGTTTTCTTCTTTCTCGAACAATGTCAGGCGACGCAAGTGGCTCTTCTCAGAAGGTCCTGGACGATAGAGATGCGCAAATTATTTACGAGCCAGCCGACCGGTGGTTTAACGACTATTTTCGAGATAGAGGACGCAGAGATACAGACACGCATACTTCCAGTGAAGGCGCCGTGGCGCGTATAACGTTCAGCGGTCAGTCACTAATAGCCTTATTATTGGCTGTCTCCATTGTATGGACTTATGGAGTGCCTTTTTTTTTTACTATTCTCACAGGAACAGGCATCCGCGTAGTCGGAACCGTCCCTGACGTTATACCTGACGTCGTTGCAAGATATACATTCGACAAAAGTGCAATATCAGATTCGAATTTTCCTCATCAAGGAGGAAAGTCTCCGCTGTTTAACCAGACGTTCTATGAAAGACGAACATCAACATTCGGCTCTCATAGTCTTGAGATCCAACATCTACTAGGATGGCTTATTCTAGACTATTTTATGATATACGGAGCGGATGGAAATACGACTACTGTTACAGTCGGCTCGTCGGCGACCAGCATATTGACACCAACCGGTAGCTTACTATCCAGTCTTGGTCCAAGTCAAACCAGATCACTCCCAAGTGCCTCGTCGTCTGAGTCAAAAGAACTCCCTGTGGGAGCGATAGTTGGAGGGTCGGGGGCGGGGGCAGTCATTTTCTCTCTTGTGGTTTTATTCCTATGTCTCTACCGGCGTCGAAGGCGATTAAATGGTAATGGGTCGACGACTATCTCAACTACTGTGGAAGCGAGTTGGCATGGGGCACCCAGTGCGTATATTCTTTCCTTACCGGAGCCAGAATCGACCACTAACTATTCCTTGAACACCAAGCCCCACGCACTTCAAGAGTAGATCCATTCACCGTACCGGCGGACAACCCACTATTGGCAAACTATTACGTGCAGCGACGAACACCACATCTTACACCAGAGCCGAGCACAGCAGACATATCTGGCACCAGTCTGGAAGGTACATCTTCCCAGCAGCCGACGAGTTCTGGAGGAGCAAATGTAACACAAATGGCTGAAGTTACAGTTGACGTCCATGCCGTTTCGAGGCATACATATGGACCCCCCGGTCCAGAAGAAGAAGAGGAAGTACTACCAGAATACTCAAGCTTGTATAGTATAAACATGAGATCTCATATATCCGGGTATCCGGGTTGAACGGGCATTCGCCTAAGCCCTTTCCATGTTTCCGAGGCTGTTCAGGCCCCTTATTATAGGAGATCCTGTGCGAGAGCCTTTCGTTGCTAGTCACCGGGGCTTGCCTTAGAAAATAGAATGAACTACTGATAGCTGGAACAAGTTAAACTTTCGGTCTGATTGACCCTGATTGACCGCTCAGTGGTGAGTAGGTATCATTATGATGGTTCATGTAAATCTCGGTCCCTCGATATCAGCCTACCTCTTTACCATGTGGACCTCGGGCTGTGTGTAAGGGGCTTCTTTGAGATCGTAGCATGCTCAAACCTTGACAGAGTGATGTCCGATAGTTGGGAATCAGGAAAGCATGACCTACTTACGTTGTTGCCATAGTATATGTCATCAAGTTCGAGCCAGGGGTTCGGACTGAGTGTCCTCACCGCACACGCAGCTCACAAAAGCCTGAGGATACGTCGTATGTCTGTGTAAGCTTGGGTAAGCCTCGTACAGAAGAGCTTGAGCCATTGGGCGGGCAGACTGATACACTGCCTATTATGACATGAAACGAGATCCCTCTTCTCGTACTTGATCCTATACTTGATGAAAGTGACAGGTAAGTGCTTGGGGATCCAGGATCCTCTATATGCTTGACCCTAACCGTCACTGTACTTCTTCCATCCCCCACGAACGAACTGGCATCGACATAGAATTTCACTTCTCCCCCCCTACCAGGCCACCTACCCCGGCGTGAACTGCAATGGCGGCTTCCGGACGAAGAGTCGATGGCCGTCATCCCAGGTTTACCTACACGAATTTCGGTCAATGGGGTCTCACAGGACTGAATATCTATACCAGACAACAAGGGGCTATTGCAACAGTGCCCTTCAACGGTGCGTTTGCAACATCTCCCATCTTGCCAAGTCATCTATGTACCTCCAAAGTTCTGACGATTACTTCTCTAATAGGCACAGGACTCGATGTTACAGTCTCCATCTGGACTGCTCCTGACCCGGGCGATACGACTGCACGATACACGGTGGACGACATGGAGCCTATAATTCTCTCTACGCCAAAAGGGAACGACCCGCTCCATAATCAGACGTACAAACTGTACGGGTGGTCAGACCTTCCATACGGCCTTCACTCTCTCACCATCGAGCATATCTCTGGTACGACTGTGATCGACTGGTACACGATCTACGGCGAGGATGATGGGCCTAATGAGCAAGTCCCTTCCGATTCCCCAGAGATTCGCTCCATCAGTTCGGACTCGATTTCATCTCCCGCGGCGTTCAAGCTATCGAGCTCGTCTGAGAATATGAAAGGACTCGTCGGGTGCTGGGCTGGTGCGGGGGTCTTCGCCTTGGTAATCCTCAGCATTGGTCTTGTGTTTCATCTCAAGAGGACGAGGACTCTTTCGAAACCTGGCCCGGGACTCATTTCCCATCGGTAAAGCCGTAGTTAGTCTAGTTCTGTCACTGGTTCTGGTTTACGACCACTCAAGCATAACGGGTAAAGGAGTTCAGGGGTCTTCATGATCAGATACTCTTAGTCACCCCACTCTTTACTGGCTTGACTTCAAGCCCACTTGAAACTGCCAGTTAGGCAATAACTCGAGGCGGAGAGCCTCACATCCTCTTCATGCGGATGAGAAGACGCTTTTGGGATTTGGGCCAGCACGTCAAAACCACCAGCGCTTACGGTTAGTGCAAATTGCTACACTACTAACTACAATATTTACAGTACTGTAACGCTTTCGTGCTACCTAGGCCTTCATTATGGTACCCGGCGCCTTCGACTTAGCAGATTTCTCCCTTCCCCTGTATCTTTCATTTGCAACAGTCCTTCGTACCGTCTCAGTTGGATCTCACCAAGCCAACGTTCGGTTATAGTGCTACAACTACTTACCATGGTAGTGTTCGTGATCCTTAAGAACTTCGATGGTTAGAGCATCCCGGTGAGATATCGCGACCAATGGCCTCGTCTAGAGAAACATAATTAGGGCGCAACCAAGGGTAGACGTGGGTGGGCGGAGGCAAAGCCTTTTTTGGGAACGGCCGGGAGGATGTACTGATTGTAACCACGTGGTCTGTGACATAATAGGCAATGCGGCGAAGGCACCATTCAAACAAAGCGCATTTCGTTCTTCTTCCATGTCCTCGTCGTCGCCAACAACGCCAGTGATATCGTCCATAATGTCTTCGTCGCCGCCAACAACGACCTCGTCGAAGCACTCAAGGTCCTTGTCGCTGGATTCCGACGACGCGGATACCGCATCACAGAAGTCAATCTCGCTTTCTTCACCACCCACATCTCCTAGGAACTCGATGAGGAGCGATCCAGACCCTAGGCAGTCGTTTGTAACGACGAGTTCGGACTCCTATTCCATCTCTGGACGTGACTCTGACAGTGTAGAGGAGCCTACGCGGAGGGACTCGATTCCCAATGGACCGAGTTTGTCGGGGGGTGTCGACACGGGCACGGCTGAGGAAGGCAGATCAATGCCCCTACCGACATACCCACCACCGCAAAATCGTGACGACACGGCCTCGATTCTTTCGTTTGCCTCGACCTCGTCTAGAAAGGCTCGGCCAGAGTCTTTGTTGATGACAATTCCAGACGGCCAGCTCATTCTGGGTGTGGCATTGGTGGATTTTAATCATATGGTGAGCCGGTCGTTGGGTGTATAATGCAGCAGTTTCTAATACTCTCCAGGTGGGCCCTCGAGTCGAGTTCTCCAGAGGAGAGATCTTTGAGGATGAAGAAGTCTCCAAAATCTTGCCATTCCTTGCATTGCCAGATGGTGCTCATATGGTATGACTTTGGCATGGCACCTGATATATCAACTCCCCTAACGTCTGATTAGAGCGCTGAAGACTACTCATACTTTCACCTTGTGAAACCCGGTCCCTCCCCAACGACGATTTTCGGGATTTCGTAAGGCTCCCAATCCTCAAAAACGAAACGATTTAATGTCCACTAGGTGCAACCAGCAAATTGCAGCTTCATTACTTCTCAACAAGCCTTCGGATGTCACTCGGTCCACGGTGCAGAAGGCCGTTGTGGTGGTAGCCTCAAAGCCTGTCTTTGGCCCTATTCGGTAGGACGTTCTTCTCTCGGATATACCATGGCTAATGCTTGCGGCAGTGACAAGCTTCGGGTGGTCACGACGGCATTGTTTGCGCAGAGGTCAGTTGAATCAATTCGCATTTTGACGAAGCTTACGCCCGGCACAGAGACTTTAGTGACTACAGTATCCTTGACGACTTTGCTTCAACATTGGAGCTGTCATTGCATGGCCAACTGACAGAAAGCGGGCTTTACATCGGTAAGAGCTGCTATGAACCCGCGACCTGACAGCAATTGACAATTTGCAGGAACCAGTTTGTTCGTTGGTCGCTTGATTTTTTTGGCATGAATCTCATTTCCACTAGGCGCGAATTGGTCCATACATTCCGACAGAAAACCCTTGTCCTGCTTAAAGCTCTCATCCTTCAGAAGCGGGTATGTTTGTCCATTTTATCTCTCCATCTTCTAATCCTTTTTTTTAGCTTATGTTCTACGGATATCCGGTCGAAAAGCTGTGCACGTACCAATATTCTTTAGTGTCACTGCTTCCAGGTATGTCTTCACTTCCTCGTTATTGCCCATTCTGACTGCCTTTCCCAGGTCTTCTGCAAAACCTCGATGACTGTGGATCCCCACCACTTGCCAATCGTGCCCAAACACTTTCCAGGCCGAATTCCCTGAAGACTTCCGATCGTAAGAGTATGATGGCATTTATGGGTCTTCCGTTGGATCTGTTCGGCCAGGTACGCCTTCTTATCATCAAGTCGCCATCCTCGACTGATCGCTTGTTCAGAACGCGCTTTTCCAGCCGTACCTGCCATTGCAGCAACTCGACATGTTGCGTGACACCCCTAGCTGGCTCTGTGGGTGTACCAATTCCATTGTGACGCAACAAAAGGAAATCGACTTGTTAGTGCATGTAAGTTCCTTCCATTTCGCCGCGTATGTTGAACTGATCATTTTGATAGACCGACACAGGGGCTTTTGAGTTTCGAGATCCTAATTTGGAACGGTCTACGGGTTTGACCCCCGCCGATCGAAAATGGATGGATGATATTATCCGAGATGTAAATGAAGGATGGGACGAGGATGACCCTAGCAAACCGCATGGAATGAAGTGAGTTTACTTCTCGGTGTGGCTGAATCATTGATCCTGATTGCTGGTTCGCAATAGATTCAAAGGGAGTGATGACTATCTCCGGTCTAAGGTTTGTTCTTTTCAATGGAGTGTTGAGTTGATGCTAATGGTGATTCCAGTTTGAAGAGTATATCCACGCGGCACTGTCAACGGTCAAGTATAAACATTTCGTAGCCAGCGGTGATAGCAATGGTGTATTGATCACGGGTGGAGTAGGTGAGTAGTGTACGATGATATTTGACAGTAGAGGAGTGCTCAATCACGATTAGCCAATGACTCAAATGCTGTCGAAGATTTCAATCCTCTTTGGATATCCGAGTTCAAAAAGACGAGAGCGTACGATGTTTGGGAGCGTGTCACGGATCCTCTGTTGTTTGATATTGTTGAACCTCGGTAAGCTTCATCATTTATCGACTATGACAGATACTTATTTGGTGGTATCCAATAGACATCCCTGCAATGAGAAGCCGTCGGTAGTGGCCGACATTGGGTTGAGATTACAGGAAGGAATCCAAGACCTGAAGTTGGACCAACAGCTTGCCCCGGCTCGTGAAGCTGTTGCTCGGACACTCGCCACGGGATCCACAAACCTGCTCAAAGCAGTTGAAGGTGTTCGAGGTCGTTGGGCGAACCGGAGTCCCAGCTCGTCGTCCTCTGGACCAACCACAGCTACCACTGGTGGTGCCAATGGTGATGGTTCAAGATCCAGCACTCCCCCAATCGAAGTCTCAAAGACCGATCTCGAGGGTGAACGGGACGTGCATTCGCAGGACCCGCCAAAGACGGCCACTCAAGCAAGCTTCTTGCGGCCTTTTTCATTCTCTACCAAGTCGTTCTCCACATTGGCATCGCCCAATCCTGATAAGCCGTCTCCACTTCCTTCATCAGCGTCGACTTCGTCTGTGACGTCGCCTGCACCTCTATCCGAGCCAACGAGTGGAACGACGAGTCCCTTAGCGGGATGGAGCGCCAATTTCAACTCGTTGGGAAGCTTCTTCTCGGAGAAGGCATCGAAGATATCGTTGGCTAGGCAAAAGTCTGGAGATCTGCCTCAGCAACAGGCTCAGCAAGAGCAACAAGCGAATGGGGACGTCCATTCGCCTGCCCCTGCTGCCACGACGAATGGTGTGGAGAGCGGTCATCGACCTACGCCGTCCAAGTCGATATCATTCTCGACGTGGAGTAGCCTTAGTGCCCTGGTGTCGCCTCCACCTGTTTCGACTAGCCGGAGCCAGCCGGAGCCTGCGACACCGACGGCTGCGACGACGAGGATGGAGACGGTGGCAAAGGAGGAAGTGAAGAAGGATGAGACGGGGAAGTTGGAGACCGTGAAGGAGAATATGATGGTGGATGTGAAGGCGAAGCCAGGGCCCAAGGATGAGGAGGTGCCTGAGTTCAGGGTGTTGTAGTGAATTGGAAGTGGGGAAGAAGTAAATGAATGAAAGAAGGGAAGAAAGTATACCTGGAATTCAATGAGCAAGGATAGATACGCTGCAAGGTTTTTTATTTGGAGCTTAAGCTTGAACGTTTGAACGTTAACGTGATGCATATGCATATAACAGGAACAGTAAGTAGGTACTTATTTGTAGATAGATCAGGATCTGGAATCTAAAGTATATTCGATTTCGTGTATATTGAATGCTGAACCATCAGGTGCTGGTAGTTCAGACTTCAAGTAATGAGTTTATTTATCCCCATATCAATTGTACATGGTGGCTCGAAGCTCCTGATGACTGGCGCCGTCCTGGCATAGGTCCCTTAGATCTATTACGACGGCATATTGCATGCGCTTTCAGGGTACCCGTTCTTGCTCTGAGTCCGTAGCCCGACTTTTCAATCGATATCGTCCTACTCTACACAACGAATGGTGTACCTTATGCAGATTCCCGTAAGGTTTGGCCAGGACACTGACCAGCTGGTACCTTCCCTTGAGCTCCCCTCTACCGCCCCGGGGACTGGATATTCGGAAGTTTTAAACTATAAACTGACGATACTATTTCCAATGAGTGAGACCATTTTGTTATGGAAAACCCTTTTTGCGGAGATCGTAGTGATAATTTTGCGGAGCCTTGGTCCCATAGCTCCAGGACTCGACATTGTCCTACGTAAGGGTCGTAATATGTTTCTACCTAGCCGAAACGAGTAGGTCGCATAACTTGCAGACTTCCGCGTCAGTCCAGTCAACTCTTTTTCTCTTTGCTCCCATAGAGATCAATTAAAGTTATTCGTCTTTTATCTTTAAGCCGACTACGTACAGCCTCGCCTACCATTCAAGCGTATCTGACATTTAGGCGGGCGCTAGTTCAGTTGAGTTGGGCGCCAGGTGCAGCGGGCCGGAAGACCTTCCCTATATGGCTTAGGCCCCTTTCCATCGGGACCTTGGCGGTTCTGACTCCTGATCAAAACCTTTGTCTACCTACCACTACGATGGCTCAAAGGAACCCACGGAATAAGCCGAACCGCAAGCAGAAACTATAAAGGCGGATTACCCTCTTTCGTTTCTTGTTCCAAACCGTCCTCAAGCTGATTATCAGCGCAATCCACAGCTCCAGCCATCATGAACAGCGAACTCGAGCCGCTCTACGACATTCTTGACCGCCTCCAGTCTAACAACGACCCTCCAACAGAGGAAGAGCTCGAAATTCTTCGAAAGGGCCACCCAATTCACTTACGACGACGCGACGCCTTGGAAGACCAAATCCGCACCGCGTCTCCCCGCGAACGTATCAGGCTTGAAGGTGACGCATATCGGCTACGCGGAGTAGAGAAGAAGATCAAGGCGGCTTTATCTCCCTTTCGACGACTACCAACCGAGATCATCTCGAAGATTCTCGAGGAAAGCGTTCCCGTTGTCTTAACCCGCCCCTGGCGCAAGATGTTGCTGAAGATGTGCCGGGTGTCAAAACGATGGCGGGATATCATACTCTCGACCCCCAGTTTGTGGGCCTCCATCTACCTGCATGTCGAGATGCCATCAAGGACCAGTCACGAGCAAACCAACGTCTACAGTCCCTGCCTTCCTGCTCGAGTTCGGGCCTGGTTCAACCGTGCACGTAACGCGCGGCTTACGTTCATATTGACCGCGTCGGAGGACCAGCCGTGGTCGGATGAGGCTTTTCAGGCGATAAGTGATATCATCCTCATTACTGCAGAGGACCGGAACTGGCACAAGGTCCGTTTCGACTTCAAGACGCCCCCATTCCAGCGCATGTTACGGGACCTGGGTAACGCCGTCAAACACGCTCCTCATAATCCATGGAAGGCCCTTGCATTACTAGCGGTTCCTACCGGGGCCTCCTCGTTGGGGTGGGGGCAGGATGAACAAGGGGCTCCTTTCACTGGGCGAGGGGAGTTGGATACACACGCACCAAAGATCGAGGAGCTGCAGCTCACGATGTTGAGCTCCCTTTCACAGGCTGCTGCTAGCTCCTTCTCCCACCGACACCTTCGGCACCTCACTATCTCAATCGAATTGCTTGTTTTGTCTTCCGCATTTGGTATCCTTGCTTTCCTCCCGAATCTCAGGACCCTGGAGATGAGCGAGGGCTATTATTTTTCCCGTCCTAGGTTGGCCTCGTTCGCTTCTCATGCTACGGAATCCCCTGTCATTCACAACGGTATCCGGGAGCTAATTATCCATGACGACATGGAGATTTCTTTGCGCTACCTTACTCTCCCCCACCTTGAGCACCTCGAAATGTGTCAACGCGATCGTATGTCTATTCCAGATTTCCCTTACAACGGTGACGTGGACGTAGACATGCTTGGGGACTTCCTCTCCCGTTCAGGATGCCCACTTCGCGTCTTGCATCTGGGGCGTCCGGGGATCAGCTCGGGTTGCTTAAACAGCCTTCTTCGCAAAACATTATCTAGATTGGACACCTTGGAAGACCTCATTCTCCCATCGCATATCCATTTCGTCAAGCATTTGATACATGACTGGACACGCCAATCATCGCAGGGTCTGAATTTGAATCGTCTTCACTACTCCATTGGGCCTTATCTACTCGATCCCTTTTCATTTCCGGCACATCAACAAGCGAACGAGTTCAACGAGAAAGTTATTGATCCCGTCCTCTTACGATCCATCAAGCGTATCCACCTGACAGGGGAGTCCAGGGACTTCAGTCTGAAACATCTTGTCCGATGGTTGGAAGAGAGGAGGCTCCGACTCGATGCTCGTGTCAAGGAGGGTGGACACGATAAGCCCCCGGCCAATCCCATCGAACTGCACCTGGATCACTGGCGTGTCGCTCGCCCCTTCGACCAAGA
Organism: Coprinopsis strossmayeri; assembly: GCA_900156845.1. Taxonomy (NCBI): domain Eukaryota; kingdom Fungi; phylum Basidiomycota; class Agaricomycetes; order Agaricales; family Psathyrellaceae; genus Coprinopsis; species Coprinopsis strossmayeri. Next base: position 69,889 of record FTPT01000057.1, read on the forward strand.
CCCTGTCTTAAACCACGTCCGAGAATCCGAGCTCATGGTACTCAGATGTCTTGCTGATGTCCAGAACGAGCATGGGCTGCGCAAGCGCTACTCGCTGGCAGATGAAACGGAGTTGGAACATGCGGCCGAATCGGACGACGATTACTGCAAGGATTCGATGACGTTGGCGCAGCATCTACGGAAGCGCCAGATCCAAATGGAAAAGGCGAGGGCGAATCGGCGGAAGAAACAGGCAGATCAGGCGCACGCCAAGAATCTCAAGAAACTATCGAAACTTGGACTTCATCTTGTTGTCGGAGGTTTATCTCAGAACTAATTTTTTTTTTCCATCTTGGTCACGAAATCGGTAAATTAGACGGCTAGCATATTTACTTGGAGGGTGACTAATTATGCATGCACTCTACCACATACATTAAATATTAGCGCACCATTATCTTGCCAACATGCCAGATAGACATTGCGAAACATTGACAGTCCGTAACAAATCAAGTCCGATAGTTGTTCACATGGATGGTACACGCGGCTTTCAGTGGATTTCAGTAGATTCAGTTCCATGGCGCCCCCGCGACAGTGATACGAACACCGAGTTGCCTTATTGCTTCAAACGCTTCTCGATCCTGTTCTTTGCTCCAGGCATTGTTGTAGCAATCGTCGACACCTTTCAGCAATTCCAGGTGGATAGATGGGGGTGTGAAGTCGATGATGTATCCATTGTAGGACGGTCTTGCGAGAGTCTTTCTCGCCTGGCTTGGAGGTAGCGAATGAAAGATTGAAGATCGAAGTTAGGCAGCTCGTGAGTCAATTGAATATGATTGATGGTCGGAAACAGCAAAAGGCCCACGCCCTCTAAACACATAGGTGTCTGCATTTAGTGTTGCCAACGATAAAGATGGTCGCTTGGGTGATCCAGACTGGAGGAAGAACTCGAATATCCTGTGAAAATGAAGAGCAATGTCTTCGATGGAAACGGCCGCAAGGATAACGATACTACCAATCGAAAGGACTTGGAGCTTGGGAAGGATGAGCCGTTTGAGCAAGGCCGTCGAGTCGAAGTCTATCAACTCAAAATGTGTGATATTATCATTAGCCACCGGTACAATGGACTCATGATTTGGTTTTGTCCCCTTGATTGTCAGAACACTGAGATATCGTAGGCCGGGAAGTTATTTGAGGAGCGCCAATGCAGAAGGAGCGGCTCGTCCTGTAACAACAAGGTTCAGCCTCAGAAGAGAGGGATGTGGAAGAGTCATCTGGTGGGGAAGGGGAGCCAGTATAAATGCTGTAAATGCGTGGAGCTTTGGCGCCAAGGCCCCCAGATGTGAATAAGGAAAGGGCCGTTCTTGCGGTTGGGTCCCAGACGGATTAGGGCGTCCGAGCAGTAGATCCAATCTCTCCACGTCCTTCCATGGACGGTAAGTGGCATCTTCAACGGCGGTAGACAGTTGCAAAAGGGAGCTTTGGAGTTCTGGATCAGTATAGACCATTTGTACTTCCACCCAGTTTCGATTATCCGCTGCGACTAGGGTAATGTTTCCCGCTAATTCCACCTGTTGAGGAGAAATACCGCTGGAATTTCCAAGCCAAGTGACCATGAATGTGAGAGGAGCGTTTCCCACGTGATCGAACCAACCCTGGATACGATTTGGAAGGGATGTAGTATCGAGGAGATCACTTTCTGGGATTTCATCGAGTGACACGCGTACCCTGGCCCATAACTGTGGAATTGAGAACGCTGCTCCTGTCCAAAATTTACAGACAGCTCTGAGTTCGGAGAATCTTACTCGGTCTCCCCTTTCGAAGATCAAGTCGGGGGGAAGACAGTCTTCCAGGATCTTGCCGATGAGTTCCGCTGGAAAGCGTCGTAAGGGCGACAAGACCCCCTGTATCTGTGGGCTCTTGTCGCAGAGCTGCGAATGTGTAGCCTTGAGCTTCTCGAGCTGAGCCTCGAGCGCATCGATTTCGTCCTCCAAGGATCGAATCGTTTTCGACAAGCTGGCCAATGCGTCCTGAACGAGAGGTATGTCCCGCTCCAAGGGCGGGTCGTTGTTGAGTAACAAACGGTCCAATCCGGTAGGGAATTGGACAGGTTCCATGGTAGAGTGGTAGAGGACCTATTATGTGCGATACTTGAAAGAGATGGGAGTCAATTTGAAGCTGCCGGACTCTAGGTTCGTGCCAATTGCTTCGTGTTAGGATCCCAAGGATATCAAACAATGCCTTTTTAGGTAAGGCACTCGTTGGGCACTCGGAGATAGGAGATACTAGTATTCCTCGACCTACTCGGTCCCTGCCCGATGGCTAGGAAATAATTTAAGAACCTCAACCTCATTCCGTCTACAGTAACATACGAGTATGCGCATTATTGACCACATATTGCGTTGAGGGCTTCTAGATTAACGAAGGAGGAAACCTTCTACTCTAACCTCTCAGTTCCATGGTGCCCCCGCAACAGTAATACGGACGCCCATTTCTCTCAATGTATCAAGCGCTTCTCGATCTTGCTCTTGGTCCCAGGCTTGTTTAGTGTTCTCCCAAGCCTTTCTCAGCAATTCCAAGTGAATGGTGTTTCTCTCTTCCGTTGGAGTCCCCAACATCCGACTCGGATAGCCCTTCCAAAGCTTCTCCTCCCTGGCTTGAAGGTATCGAATGAGGGCTCGAAGGTCGAAGTTAGGTGGCTGGTGAGGTAAAGTGATGTGCCTGATAGAAGAGAACAACAAAAGGTTGTCCCATGTAGACAACAATGACCCGTCGTCCCCCAGGACAACGAAATGTTCATCAAAGATCGTGCCTGGGAGAACAACATGTTCCAAACCCTCCCACCTCGATACAACAGACAGCACCGCACTCCATATTTCTCTTTCAACATTGAATTCCTCGAATGACAAGGACGCGAGAGATGGCGATCCACTGCGACGGAAGAAGTTGTCCAGTATCTCGGCTGGGACAGCCCAACCGGGAACGGGAACGTCCCCCGTAAAACCGACCTTATTGCCAAGGTCGAGAGATTGTACATTGGGAAGCGTGAGGTACGCCAATGTGGTCATCGTCACGTCGCGTATAAGTAGCTGCTGCACACCGTGATGTACCACTGGGACTGCAGGGGTGGCAGCAGGTGCAGCAGCCTTCCCCAACCGTGCGTATATGCCGAGGATACGTAGGGTGGGAAGGAACCGCGCGATGGCGACAGCACTGGGCACGATAGACGCCACGGGCAGCGGCAACACTAACGACAGCCTTTCAACCGTTGGATGCGAGAATGTAAGTCGTTCGGGCACGGGACATATCACCCATATCCAGAGTCTCTGCAGCGTCGGGGCAACAACTCTTAGGCGGTCATAGGGAACAGTGTCGATGAAAGAAACGCTGCCCAGCGGAGACGTGGCAAGTGACGTGGAAGGAGAAATGGTTCCGATGTAAAGGTATAAAAACTTCAGTTTTTTCCATGGATGGTAAGGGGCATCCCTGACGGCCTCGAACAACGAAGGAAGCTGGAACTGGTATTGCGGAGTCGAATAATGTATCGATATTCCTGCCCAATGCCGGTCCTCCGCCGCAATTAGGGCGATATTCTTCGCCAGCTCCACCAATTCCAAGGGGGGCTGCACCATAATATTTTCCTGGAAATAAAACGGGCCGGTGATCGAAATCGCGAGCGGAGACCTCCCCGCGCGGTTAAACCAGGCATGAATCCGAGCGGGTTCAAGGAGAGGGTCGAATGAGCCTCCTGGCCCGCCATTCGGGAGTGACAGCGACAGACACGCCCAAAAGCGTGTCTCCGATAATGCAGCATCTCTCCATGACCTGCAGACAGACATGAGCTCGGACAGCCTGATGCGTTCGCCCCGGTTCAAGACCAGGCTGGGAGGTAGGCAGGCTTCCAGGATCTTGGTGAGCAGTTCAATCGGGAAGCGTCGTAGAGGGGACAGGATGCCTTGGATCTGTGCTCTCGCGGCACAGAGCTGCGAGTGGCTAACTACAAGCTGCGCGAGCCGAGCTTCGAGTGCATTGATTTCGTCCTCCAAGGTCTGGATCTGTTCCGACAAGCCTTTCTCTGCTTCTTGAGCTCCAGGGACGGAGTCCTCATCAGCCAGTGGGTCGCTCCTGGAACCTTTGATAAACCGGTTTGTAAAGTGTTTGGCCCCGCCTATCAATTTCGTCGGCAGGCGTCGTAAAGGCGACAAGAACCCATTCATCTTTACTCTCTCGGCACAGAGTTGCGAATGACTAGCTTTAAGTTGTGCAAGCCGAGCTTCGAGCCCGTCGACTTCGTCCTCCAAGACTCGAATCTTTTCGGCCAAGCTCGCCGCTGCATCCTGGGCTATAGGGATATCGCAATCAGGGGGTGGGTCATTGTTGAAAAGGAAACGGTTTAAGACGGGAGGGATCTGGACATCTACAGGTTCCATGGTATAGAGCAATGGATGAAGCAAGTTTTCCTCCTACCACGAGATAGAGTCAACTTGAAGGCTGGCCTGAACTAGGAACATTTGACGCTGAACTTTCCTCCAAAACAAACTGCTGTGCATCTCGAGAAAAGTTGAATGCGGTGTGCGAGAAGTTAAGGTTAGGCGGAGCCTCAATGTTACTCGGTGCCGGGGAGACTCGAACGAACACATCACTCCCTCGACTTAACTGAGTAGAAACTGTGTTCCTCTTTCTCCACATAATGAGAGGATTTAAATTAAACAACAGCTTAAGAGAAGCCGTCTGAAGAAAGTGAAAAAAGGACAACTACAAAACTAGAAAGCAAAGAAACACATTTATAATACTAGACACCCCTGCGCCAGCGCCGTGGTCTTCCAAGTTTTAAACCTTCCAAAACTTCAACTCAAAACTTCAAAAACTACCCTCAATAAAAAATTGAAAGAATAAAAGAATAAAATATACTTATCCGAGTACTGAAATAACAACAACAACAACAACAGGACCGATTCCGAAGTACAAGAAAAACAACAACATCAATAGTTTTGCTTCGAGGGTGTTATAACGAGAGGGTAATCAATGGACCGAGATGAAAAAATTACAACCAGCTTGCTTTAATTTGATTTGATATCGATGGAGGGTAAGTGGGTATGAAGGGAGGATTGAGGAGGTGGTCGGGAAGCGCCGAACGAGCAGAGGTATAGATCTAGATGTGTCTGCCATAGCATGGATTGGAATGAACGGACAAGTGGGATGGCGTGACTTCCGAATATTAGTTTTCGTTTGGTATCGCGATACTTGGCATCTTCACAGAGAGATCAGAACGTGGTCGTCCAAGCTTCAACATCCACATTCGACATTTTCGCTTGCTCAATCCACGGATGTTTCTACAATCGAGTACATCAGCTCAACGGTTCCCAATACACAAGACAACGAGAATCTCAAGTCAATAATGAAGACAACTTACCAACAACTCTGTCGGCGTCAACCTCTCATCCGGATCCTTCAAAAGACAGGCATCAAGAAACACCTCCGCTACCTTCGGGTACCGTCCCTCAGGCGTCAACCTCGGCGCAGGCTCATTCACAATATGCTGCAAAAGCTCCAAAATGCTCATCGTCATCCCCCCGCCCTGCAAACTAACACCCTTGCTCTTCCTCTTATCCTTCTTAGTCTTCCCATTCGCACCGTCCCCATTCTTCGGTCGAGGCTTCCGAGGTGGCAGACTCGCCAAATCAACGGCAATGGACCCGTTCGGGCGTGGTGAAAGTGTCCCTTCGTAGTCTTCGAAATCGAGATCGCCTTCCGAGTCAGAGTCGTCCGACTCGGATTGGGAGAAGGGGAAGCGGCCAAGCGCGAGTTCAATCAGTGAGATTCCGAGTGACCAGACATCGGATTTGACGGTGTATTGCGCGCCCTGTATTCGCTCAGGCTATCAAGGGGCGAACAGGGTGGTGGTGAGGCCGTTTTGCGGATAGCAGTACCGAGTATCGTTTCGATGGCGGATGTTCCGTTGATTGAATGATCCAGTGATGAGACATTCCGTGGTTGGTTGAGAACAGATATCAAACACGCCCAGTGATAATGTGATATGGGGATCCAGGAAGGACAAAGATACGAGGGCAGACGGTACAGCCATGTCGTCATGGTCGTCGGGGCCAATGATTCAAAAGGGAACGAGGCCAAAGAAGAGAGATCAATGAGGCAAATTAGTAACAATTTGAATCGTGAGTATCATGAAACAACATACGCTCATGTACGTCGACGTCCCCACAAACGTATCAGCGATAGAGTTTATCAATTCACCGGAAACACCAAAGTCGCATATCTTGATCTCTCCTCTTGAATTGCAGAGCATGTTAGATGGTTTGATATCTGGATGTTGGGGAGAGAATGACGTTAGTCTGGACGTCTTTGATATGTCACGGACGGGATGGACAATGTGACGGGGATCAGCGCCGCGCAATGTCAACGGTCCCAGGAATCGTTCGTTATGACAACACACTGGTAAAAAGTTGCGGTTGCCCTCTCCCACCCCCACCAGCGACCAAGAACAACAGCCTCGACCTTGAGCCAATCAAGGAAGAATATCGTTGCAACCCTCGTTTTTTCCATCACTCGGGATAAAAATAGAAGATGCGTTGTTCGCTCGGCCTTTTCGTGAATGAGATGAAACATGCCGTTGTGCCAAAAAAAGTGAATGGAGTCAGGTAGACTCGGACAGACAGAACGGCGCCGAAAGGAGTTGCGAGACGAACGTGCTTACCTCGATGGATAATTCGATGGACATCGTAGAGGTAGGTGAGACCTTCCAGCACGGCCAACGCGATTTGGCCTACAATGTCGATATCGATAGCGCCAATCTTTTTGTAGATGCCATCTAATGACCCTTTGTCCATGTACTCCATGCAGATGCAGATGTTGGGTTCCGCGAGAAAGGCACCGTAGAAGGAGATGATATATTTCGACCGGCAATCGTGCATGATTTGGAGTTCTCGGAGAATCTGTTTTCTCACTGAGGGCTTCGCGTCGATAAGGACAGTCTACGCAACGAACGAAGGATCAATACAGTGGTTTATCCCGATGGCGAAGGAGAATAGTAAAGCAAACCTACTTTCTTAGCCATAATAGTGCCTGTAGGCGTATGCTCAACCTTCTTCACGCTGCCGCCATTTCCCTGCCCCAGATCCTGTATATCTAAGAAATCTTCATTCCGCAAATCAAACTTGGTCTCCTTGTTGATATCGAGCTTCGCAAGCGTGTTCGACAGCGTTGCATGTAGCGTGTTCCTCCGCACGTTGATATTTGTCCCCGTCAGAGGCGCAGAATTGGGCCCGTTGCTTACGACAAGGAAATTACCGTTGCCCCCTTCCGGTGGGTCGACCGCGGACGCCACCACGCTGCCCGTCGAGTTGATTTTCGGCGCCGCGAGGGTCATCGGCGGTGGCTTCTTCTTCAGACGGGGCCCCACAGCTGTCGGCGCAGTCCGTATCGACACTGGGTCAGAGACCGGCTGCTGGGTCGGGGACGTTGCCTGTGGGTCTGCAACATTGAGCTGGAGAGCCTTGAAGTTCCTTTTCTTGCGGATGGGGGTCGCCATCGTGCTCGCTGTGGGTGACGACGAGGAGAAGGCTTTTGGGGGCGCGCAAAGGTGTATCGAGCAGCAGTGGTCGGTTGTGGGTGGGTTATAAGCGAATTGGCGGGTGTTGGGAGCGGTTGGGAAGCACTGCTAAGATGAGAGAATCGAGATTGGGTAATTATCATATTCTAGGCTTGGCACTCAACTTGCACGTGCTCCTATTCTTGGCATCCCGCGAGCATCCATCGTCGCAGTTCCCTTGTCCAGCTTTCGAATTAGAATGGACACAGCGGTATCATTCTCATACTAGCCACGGAGCCCATAGAACCCCTTTCAGTGACTCAGAATTAAGCGCACTATTCCTCCTAACATAGGCTGTACACCTTTCGATCAATTTTTAGCCTTCAACCTATTGTGATGAACTCGCATATCCTAGCTGAGATCTGGGCTCCCTTATGGCGAGAGAAGATCACAATCAAAGTTGAACAGTCCGAGTCTACTTACTAGACCCATTGAGCGGCCCGCGCTATAATTAGTCACCCATTTTAAGCGCTCGCAGGCTGAATGCGGACGCACACGCAAGCCGCCGTTACCCCGCCCCGAACGCCAGTCAATTATAGGTGTCTTCTGCGTTCTATCTCTGTTAGAGCCATTCTGACTGTACTTCATTTCATATTAATCATGATGGACGATCTGCGGGTGGCCCACATAACTCTCGCATGTACGTTGCACAGGCCGTTGCTCTGTCATATTACATCAAGTAGACGGAATCAAGGTCCCAATCTTCACCTCAGGCCTTTACTCAATCTTAGTGGTGATGCAATGCAACGAGTTAAAAAGTTCCGTGCTATACACTTACTGGCTCGTATTCGCGGACCTCCTATACCCACGAAGCCCATAATGAAATGATGAATCATAATCAACCCGTCAAGCGCCTTCCAGTACACCTATTCAGGCTAAGAAGGTACTATGGCTGTGTGTGCGCCCTTCTTCTGATCAAAATAACCTCGACATACGCAGCGCCCAACAGCTGTTCCGAAGGCAAAGTCGGACTTGTCCTATTCCCAGCCCCACAACTTAATCTCCTCCGAATATCCCAAGCTTACGCAAAATAACCACATTCAACATGAACTCAGGTCCCCTGTATGTTCAAGATATCCGAATTACACATAGTACAATACGCCACATCCAGAATATCCTACCAGACCCACTTACAATTAATTCAACTATCATATCAACGTACCTACACAAATAATACCCGGGCCATCCTTCTGATATCTACACCAATTACGAAAAAAGAAATCACACGAACACGAGTTTAATGCCACCTCCCGCATTCTACCGCGTTCTATCCGTTCCCAGAGGACCAAGTAACACCTGTTCTGGTCCATCACAACTAAACTACGCCTGCCATGCGTCCGTCAATATATCATTCAAATAAATTTCAAACCCAAGTACCCTCAACCGCGGCCATGTGGGCCATCCACGTCCCCATCAGGCTCAAACCATGCTTCCTGTAAGATAGTGACATGGTATTGACTGGAATGACACCGCCAATATTAATATCATTTCATTAAGCGCCCGGTCCTTCGGATTTCAGCGTTACTGCCCCTCTCCGATCTTCGGACTCCAGACTTACAACTACACCGAATTGCTTCCAAGTTGAAAGATCCTATTCCTTGTCAACTTAGTCCAACGCCTTTCTCTACCATCGACTACTAGTTTAATTCAAAGGTCCTGTGGGAGCCGGGGCGAAAGGGTAGAATAACCCCCAACCTCCGATTCAGGAAACCAACCCTCCAAGCTTCAGGCCTCAGGCTTTCAGCTCCTCAAAAGCGACACTGAAAATTTCACAAACCCTCCCAAATCACACTGAAACAGAAGAAAGTCTACAACACGAAAAAGCAAAGCCTTACATTGGTTTATATCATTATATTATACAAATACACTCACAAACCAGAACCGGTTCTTTATGTATGTAATTTTACCGCTTCAAAAACTTGATAACTATGAAAAAACGGGAAAAAACACGTCAAAAAGTGATTGCAATTGCAGGTTGCAAAAGGACTTTTGACTCTTGGAAGGTCCGGGAGGGATTTGTAGGTCGGGACGTTGAGTGGCGTGCGGGTTCGATTCGGTGACGCGAAACGCGAAGTTTGAACGCGAAAGAGCGAGCAAAGCTTGAAAAGTGACTCGGAGTCGAAAGGCATCGCGAAGAAAGAAAATGTACAAAAACAAAACCATCGAAGTCCAAACTCGTAAGCAAAAACAGAAAACAGAGAAGAAAGACTAAAAAGGACATGCCGCCAAACGTTCAACGTCTCGTGGCAAAAGGAAACAGAATGACCGATATGACCGAGGGTAAAAAGCGTGTGTGGGATAAAAATGGGTTGAGTGAGAACGAGCGAGCGAGGGATGTCGAATCGAAGTCTATGGCATGAATGAAATGAACCTGGAAAAAGTAATGCAAGGGAACACCTCGTTCTTCACTCTCTTTACCCCAAACTCCCACAGGTTATCGTCTTTCACACCTCCAATTCATCCGTACTCTCCTGCCAACTCAGTGCTAGCAGACCCACCCCTATGGCAGGCCCATCACCTTCCTCTAAAAAAGTCTCCACCCGTCTTCCCCATCCTATCACTGTACGATCCCCGCTCCAACAAGAGGAGAGCCTAAGTAGGCTTGTAATAAATGGTCGTCAAGTACTTCTTCCTATACCTCGTCGTACTCGCAACAGCCAATACCCCATTCTTGATCGCACTCGTACACAGATGGTGCAGAACTACATGCGACGGAACAGGCAACACCGACGCATCGTCCGTCAGCGGCGGCATTGAGGCGGCATCAATCGTGATCGTCCTCGACGAAACAGGGAGTGTCGTGCTGCTCGTTCCACCAGTGGGTGTGGCAGAGGTAAGAGGAGGAGAAGACAAGGGTGTGGGTTGAGATGAGGTCGTAGGCGTCGTTGTCGCCCCCGTATGCCCAGCAGAAGTCGGAGCACTTCCTTCCGCACTCTCCTTTTCCCTCTCCTTGTCTTGCACTCGCGAAGCGAAAGGATAGCCGTGGTTGTTATTCTCCACAACCTCTTCAACAGTCCTCATCGGAGACCCCACACCCTCAGCCAGAATCGCATTCACATTCATCATCGATGAACTCTCTCCAATCTCAGTGGGAGGAGGTGGCGGCGGCGGAGGGGCGATCCGTCTTGAGCCAGTAGCATCCGAATATCCTCTTTCCCTCCCTCTCCTCCTTTCTTCCCTCCTCTCCTCTCTTGTCCGTTCCCGATCACCCCTTTCCCGTCTCGACGGTCTCCCGCTCCCACCCTGCCCGCTCCCCACACCGCTTCCACTCGCCAAAACACTCGCAGCATTGCCCACAGGTGCAACCCGATCTCCAATCGCATTCGCCGCCGGCCCCGGACTAACCCTCATATTCAAAATCAGCTTATCGAGATGTCGAGGCAGCGCGGGCGCCGGGGGGATATTCGGAGCAGGAATGAAACCCCTCTGCACGGGGTGCGGCTGGTGCGGTGGCGGATTCGAGTTGGTAGGATCTATAGGCTGTCCCTGCTGCGCCGCCAAATACATCTCTTCCTCCTTAAACGCCTCTAACAACTCCGGTGGCAACACATTCGTCCACTGCTCCTGCTGAACAGGATTCGGCACATCCTTCTTACTAGGCGGAGTCGGCGTCGCAGGCGCACTTTCTACAAAGAACGACGGATCCTTCGTTTTCGAGGGCGGGGTAAACGGCACGGCGACGTAGTTCGCCAACGAGCCCTGATCGTCCACCGCAGTTGGTAGGTCGTCCGCAACCCTCCATTGGTCGTCGACCAAGAACCGGATGTGGTGCGTACCAGGCAGCAGATCGACCACGGTCTGGAAGACGGGCGAGCCAGGTGCCTCGCGCTCCATCACCCGTCGCCCCTTCCACTCGTCATCGCCTGCACGGGCCAGGACCACGTTGTACCCACCGCCCCGCCACACGATCTTCGTGGGCACTGGCTTCGCAAGCGCAGCCGACGTGCTGTCCAGCCTCGCCCGCGGCTCGAGCGCAACAGGTATCGATGATCGCACCACCTCCTGTGCAAACCCGGGAGCCCCACGAAGCCCCTGTTGCTGGTGGTGATCCTGGGGGGTCGCAGGGACGTGTGATTGGTTGTATAGCTCTTGGATCCTTCGCTGCTGGACTTGCTGTTGGTGTTGGGATCGGTAGTACGGCGTCCCGCGAGGCGGATATGGCTGATTGTTGGATACGGCGTGTTCGAGCAGATCCGTGCTCGAGAATAGCTGTGGTTGCGGCCTTCCCCGTTCCCCAGCACCACTGCCTGACCCGCCAGCAGCGGGGGAGTTGGGAATCGGGATACTGGGGGTCTTGGGATGCCTCTGAGGTTGGCTTGAGCCCGACGTTATCGAGAGGGACGCGAGATCGGGTAGTTCGAGAGACTTCTTCTTGGTTCTGAGGGAACGATGGGGAGCGCCTGGGGTGGGCGAGGGTGACTGGGCTCGACGTTGGGGGAGCTGTCGACCATTTCCTGGAGTCGAAGCTGAATTACCCATTTTAACAGCAAGGCTCAGACAGATTCAGTCCTGATCGAGACGCCGTAATGTCTGGGAAGACTCTATTACCTCCTGTTATGCCTTGTTAGGTCCACATGCCGTCGCCCTCAGCACTGCCCCGACTCGGACATGGCACGGACATCGGGGCTTGGAACGAGGGAGGTGCAGGCTCTGCAGAAGTTCCGTATGGAAGTAGAATGAACCCTCGAACTATTCTTGACACAAAGAAATCCTTCGAGGAATATATATAGCCTTAGGATAGATGCCATCAAATTTCAGTGACGTCCGCAGCATATCGTGCCATCCCGATATGAGTCTTTCAGCCTAATCGCTGATGCGAATTTGCAAGGGGGCATTGTGCCAGACATAGGAACAATGAAATGGGGAGAATTGAGGACATGAAGCCAAGGTACGCCGTGAAAATCTACAACCAATTTATCTTTACATTGACATGCACACTCCGCACTATGAGCGCCAAGGATGTGTAAAGAATCTTGCGCATGCCACTATCGTTCACTATACCTATACCCGTATTACAGTTAAAACAGCGACCTTTCCATCTTGCGCAATGCCATGGTTGATATCTTTGAAGAAGCAATGAGACTGCGCTTCCAATAATAGACAATGGGTAGTCAAGACAACATACCTTTACCGCCTGGTTCCAATAGATCTGTCTTCCATTCCACTTCGGCTTTCCACCGCCTTCCTTGTCTATGCGTCCCAGAGACAGCTCGGTCGACGAACCAGTCTCTCTCTTCGCATATAAACGTAAATACCCCAAACCGACGCAGGAACGAGTAGCTCACCTAGGTTGTATCCATTGGGAACGATCATATGGTGCTTACGCGAGTCCTAGGTGCGTCAATCAGGTCAAAAGTATCGGGGAAGGAACAACGAATACGAACAAATTCTTTTGACGCACTGTAAAACAAGTCGAGTTGAAGAGTTGCGAGTCAGAGGTAGGCTAAACGAAAGAACGAAGAAACGTACCCGACAAACCACGCTCCACTGTTCGCTATCGTGCCATTTTGTTTCCATGCACGAAAGTGATGACCTCCTACATGCAAAGGACATTTTTGGAATTGTTAGTGAAATCGAGGTACAAAGGCGAACGATGTAAGGGATTAACGAACCTGCAAGGCTCTCCCAACAAGTCCCCCAAACCGGGAAATAATACTGCCGCGCAATAAGAAGCTCAACCTTCACTCCGTCTCCATCTCCCAAATTAGCTTCATGTCGATGACCATGATGTACTCCCAAACATTCCTGTGAATATCCTAACGACCTTCAGATGGTTGGACCAAACGGTTACAAGAGAAGAAAATGCGAGTCGGGGGAAATGGAACCTACTTGGTGTACACGGTAAATCCGTCATCGGTTAGGATGTAAGGATCTGAATGATTCGAAATGATAATGTTGAGCGGTTCGCCTAGATCCCCGCTCGTAAACTAGTAACTTAATATCAAGGTTTATTAGGATATTATAAGGGAGACTCCACGCACGTCGATTAACCTCCCTGCGTTGACTCTAGGATCATACCATCCCCCTGTCTCATTAGAGCTCGTCCGCGCTAACGGCTGGTCAAAGGTCGGCTGAAGCCCATTCCACCCAGGTTTGGAACCAAAAGCGACTTGGGCTTCATGTTGTCGAAGCTCAAAGTTCAAAGGTGAAGCCACCGCCGTGACAAAGACGTTCAACAACCACAAAAGGATCCATATTTCCAAGGCCATGGACCCCGCCAACCCTTCAGCAAAAAAGGAAACCGATTGTCGGTAGAACCGCACACGAAATTGGGGTATGGGGGTGTTTGGCCAACGTTGAACCGAGGGTAGAGAGTGGAGCAGAGGGCGTACCCACTGGCAGAACTTAGTTTGAGTGGCAAGGACCGCCGAAGTTAAATAGTATGTACTATAGTCCGGAAGGGCCCGAAGGGGATTGAGACTCCGCTCAAACCTCTTCGTAGAGTTCAAGTTTCGCCCATGAGGCACTCGTCGCTCAACGTTCACTCTCGGACTTAATCCTACTCTCAAATCTCATTCAAATACCGTCAAATTATGGATGCCATACAACGATCATCCATCTTGTACCCACTTCTATCAAACAACGACCCACCTGCTGAGGAGGACATCCCCATAGCCCAGGAAGCCGCGAGGGGGTTGTCAGAACGGATTCTATCCTTGGAAGACGAAATCGATGTGCTCGAATCCCAGCTCAGTCAACTTCAAAGCTAGGCACTCGCAGCACTGTGCCGCGAGAACAAAGATACAACAAGTCTTGTCGCCTTTACGGCGCTTTCCAACGGAACTCATAGGAAGGGTCTTGGAAGATTGCCTACCTCTCGAGGAGGGCTTAGGCCCGAGCGACCGTATCATGTTTGCAAACCTTAGATCTGTCTGTAGATCATGGAGGCTTGCAGCATTCACGACACCACAGTTATGGGCCGCGTTACACATCTCACTCGGCGATACCTTAGAAAGAGGTAGCAAACCCCTCGGCATATCCTTACCCGCTCGAATTCGGCGCTGGTTTGATCGCGCACACAGGGCCCCTCTCACATTCCACCTTTGCGGACGCAAAGCCAACACAATTAGCCCTCGAGAGATGGAATTGGCGAGAAATATTGCCCTGATTGCCGCGGAGGACCGAAATTGGGTGCAAGTCCGCATTACGTGCCTGAGTTTAACGCTCGAAGATCCATTCTTACACCTATCCGATGCTGTCTAAAATGCTCCTTACCATCCATGGAAGAATTTGAGGACGTTTTATATCCTACCACTCGCTGAAAACCCCGATCCTGCGACGCGCCCAGAACAATTGCCTTTCCCCTATACACGCATAGCTGCCTTGGCTCCAAAGCTCGACAGATTGGGTGCAATCGCACTGTATCCTATTTCCAATCAAATCGCGCTCCCCCATCGGTCTCTAAGCAATAACAGCTGACGCAGTCCCCTCTGTGCTCACAAACCCTGCAATACCTTCCCAGCCTACGCTTCCTCGATATTAGTATGATCAGCCCAGAAGCCAATCTCGTTACCTCCTTCACACCAATCGTTAACGACAGCATCACACATTTATCCCTTGCGACGATTAGATCGACGCTCATACTTCAATATCTCACTCTTTCCAACCTTCAATTCCTTGAGATTTGCAGTGAGGAGAATGGCCCAGTCGCTGCCATCGCAAACTTTCCTATTCATTTCCATAGGCTATACGAGTTCTTTCTCGGCTCAGGATCTCAAGGAAAGCGACCATCTTTAATCTTTGAAAAAATGCATGCACTTCCCGCAGTCTGGCGCCGGGTTCTGGCTGTTGTATCGGAATGGGAGGGCTTGGAAGTCATCCGACTTCCAATTCCTGATTTTGTGGGCTATCTCCACACGTGTACAAACTTGCTAGCGCTGCACCCTTTGCTTTTTCCGTCCATCAAGAATATTCAATTAACTCGCCAACCACCTAACTTCGACCTTCAGGCTCTCGTCCGATACTTCCAAGCCAGGGAGAAGAAGCTCTGGAAAGACTCCCTGAGCCATATGGTTTCCCGAGCGGACGAAGAAAAAGCTGTTCACTTGGAATTGCTACAAGGGATTAAAGGCGACACTAAACATGCCTGGGATCATGAACGAGAGCGAGAAGCGCTTGCCACTTTGAGAAAGATGGGCGTCCGTATCACCGTCGCTGGCTGATACAACGAGTCCGATGCTTTCTTCTATAGGCTGGATAATTATAATCGTTGCTTTACACATGAAATTTCTCTTGAACCTGATACATAGATGCTCGTTTATGACCGTTGTGAAGATAGTTAGGAAGACTGCGCGCGTACAAATCGTAAAACACTCTACTAGTAGTATGAAAGAAAGCATTGATTCGTGTACTAGGATGGGAGGGCTACACAATAGAATTAGCGGATTGGAAAGTGCGTCATATTCAACGTCCCAGAAGGCGGGTCCTAAGCCACTAACTAATCGGCACCCGAGACCGGCGGACACTGAGTGCAGGGTCCAACGGTTTCCTCAGTTCTACTCGAGGCGTTTTACACGTCCCCTTACTAGCATCACCCCTATACTGCCCATCTCCTCCTAGTCTTTTCCATGAAATTTGCACAAATAACTGCTCTCTTGGACCGGTACCTACTCACCAACGACCCACCCCCTGATGAGGACATCCGTGTAGCTAGGGAGGCGACAGCGAGCTTGGCAGAAAGAATTCGAGCCGTAGAAGAAGAGATTCGTGTG
This sequence comes from Coprinopsis strossmayeri, assembly GCA_900156845.1. Classification (NCBI taxonomy): domain Eukaryota; kingdom Fungi; phylum Basidiomycota; class Agaricomycetes; order Agaricales; family Psathyrellaceae; genus Coprinopsis; species Coprinopsis strossmayeri. The sequence continues at coordinate 86,182 of FTPT01000057.1, forward strand.
AGCCGTGCACCCGATTCCAAATTCGGGCACCTTTGGGCTATTCACTCGAGTCTCTGCGAACAGAAATCGGAGATAGAGAGGGTCTTATCACCCTCAAGGCGCGTTCCACTAGAACTTATCGGCAAGGTCCTGAAGGATTGCTTACCTTCCAGCATGGTGTTAGACCGCAAGCAGCGAACCAGACTCTGCAAGCTCATGTCTGTTTGCAGGCTATGGCGAGCTGCGGCACTCTCGACTCGCTCTTATGGACCGGAATTTTCCTGTCCCTCGAAGAAGTCTTTGATCATGAGGAAGGCAAACCCCTTGACACGTCGCTTCCAACTCGAATTCGGGCCTGGTTTGATCGCGCACACAACGCTCCTCTCAAATTTGTTGTTTTTGGTCTTTATGCGCAGGGAGACGCTAATGCTACCCCTTCACAAGTGGGGCTGGCGAGAAATATTGCCCTTATCGTGGCAGATGATCGAAATTGGGTGCAAATACACATCATGTGCGTGACTCCCCAACTCCAAGGCACCTTCTCGCAACTGTCCGACGCTCTTGAAGATGCCCCCTATTGTCCATGGAAGGACTTGAAGGATTTGGTACTTCCCCTCGGAAGCTCTGACCCCTCCACCCATGCAGAACGAGCGATCTTTCCTTATCCACGAATAGGGGTCTTGGCACCGAAGCTTGATTCGTTGAATGCCGTAGCACTGGCCCGGGCTTCCCAGCCAGCTAACTCTCTCACACCCGTCTCTCCGCCAGTTGACTTTAAATTTAATGAAAGATACAGTTCCCTCTGCACTATTCCTCCTTAAAGATCTTCCCGGCCTACGTCACCTCAGCGTTCACGAGTTTCCCAAAGGGTTCCATCCAACTGCTGGACTTATTGTCCCTATTAATGATTATTAAAGGGCCGTGGGATGCATCCCGCGACTCCGTTGACCTTGCTTTAGCTTGCCGAGGGTTGCGTTCGGGTTTGTGTATTGCAATGCCTGTAGTCTGACTTCCTTATCAGATGCATCTTTCAGTGTCACCAGGGCCAAAAGATACTTCCAACCTATCCAACATCTCGATCACTTGTACTATCTTCCCATACCCATCAGTTTCTGTTGTGAGNNCAGGGAGGTGTGCTCGCTAACGCACGCTCGCACATCAATCAAGGGACTTTCGAGACAGGGGTCTAGGTGTTTGACATTATTTGTTTTTGACAGGAAAGTGTGCATATTCTTATGTAATTATGCTTCCCCAAAGACCTAGCTAAAGCAAGGTCGACATCACACATCTGTGCCTGATGGAGATAGAGTCAACACTCTTGCTCGAACATCTAATTCTTCCCAATCTTCAATTCCTTCAGATCGGCAGCCAGAGCTTTAAGGAGAGAATGTGGTTCATTGAGAACCTATCCCTCCACCTTCTCAGGCTATCGCAATTCTCCCTTTGTTCTGGATCAAACAAGCTACCATGTTTATCGCTGAGCAAGTTGCGAGCAATCCCCAAATTATGGGTGAAGCTGCTTTCCAATGTGTCAGAGTGGGAAGGTTTGGAAGACATCATCCTTCCCATCACAGATTATGATGCTATAGTTCTTGCGCAGGAATTGCGATTCCCCTCCATCCGGCACATCACTCTACTCTACCAACGACCCAATTTCGATCTCGAAAGCTTAATATTGTATCTTGTATTCAGGATGCAGGATCTTCCTCAAGCCCATCATCCGAGAGTTACAGAGTCTCAGTCTGTACACGAAGCACCTATCCACTTAGAATTGATGAAGGGGCCCGGCAAGTACACCGACAACTCCTGGGACCGGGAGAAGGATCGTCATTCCTTGGAAACAATAAGGCGACTGGGCGTTCGTATCACTGTCGATGGTACAGCATGGAATTGAAAATCGCCACATCTATCTCGAAGAACGTTCGGGGTACATAGTCGTAGTTACTAAAATGGTGCTTTATTTATTTAAAACATGTAGTGAGATGGCCAATGTCGCAGAGACCCGAGTTTCAACATTCCGATGATTGTGACCGTGGATTGTGTCAATGTTCTTGACGGTTCGGAAGGAGGGACTTTTGCGCGCCTAATGCAATCCGACCGGCGCCCCCCTTGAATTTCGAAGAGAATCCGCCCCGCTAGAGGTCCATATATTAGTCTATCGACCATTTAATTACTCGTAACTCTCACTTACTTGAACCTCTAAGTCTATTCTAGTTCCATGGTGTACCAGCCACAAATGGGTCGGTTTTTGATGACAAACGTTGCGCGATTTCCAACACCTCAATCATTCTGGACCTGGGAAGCAATGAATGCTGGTCGATGTTTGTACAAGAGCTGAAGTTCTGTAGGGAATCTAGGATGCAGTTATCTTGCCCGGTATTTTCAAGGGAGCCTTTCACTTTCTTCCACTTCAAGTTCCGAAGGAATTTTTCTTATGTCGCTGTTCAATTTTAACTCCCTAGTTGTGCAATATACCTGCATGACGCATGACAATGCTATATAGAAGGAGGAATACACATTTGACGTGAGGTCGAGAAGGCGATTCGTTCGAAGTCTCCTCCGAGTCGGCACCGAGTACGATTGAGGCTCCGCCTGATCATGAACCTCTTCTCGCACACCGCATTTAACTTTCTCTAAGATCATGATGCACAGCAGTTTGCTAGATGTTTTGAAGGAAATTTCAGCGTCAAAAGTTCTTAGCTCGACCAACTTTCAGGCTAACTCTATCTCGTGGTACCGGGGAAACTTGTTCTATACACTGCTCTACCATGGAACCCGTTCAAACCCCTGCTGTTTTAATCCATTTCCTCCTCAATAGTGACCCGCCCCCTGACCGTGACATCCCTCTTGCCCAGGACGCGGCTTCCAGCTTGTCGGAGAAGATTCAAGTCTTGAAGGACGAAATCGATGCGCACGACGCTCGGCTTCGCACCTTAGAGCAGCACACGTAGCTCTGTGCCCGGAGAGTAAAGATAAATATACTCAAATCGTTGCTTTTACAACGCCTCCAAAAATTAATATTGATCAAACGCCTTGCGACCTGGCTTATCAAACGGCCTGTACAAATCCGTCCTGCCCTGGCGTACCCGAAAACCAGCAACGACTCACCTGCCGATGAGGACATTCCGGAAGTTCAAGACTTATCAGAAAAGATTCAGGCCTTGGTGGACGAAATCGATGCGGTCGAAGCTCGGTTCTGGCAACTTAGAACTAGCCATTCGCAGCTCTATGCCACGAGAGCACAGATCAAAGGGGTCCTACGACGCTTCCACTGGGCAAGATCCTGGAAGCCTGCCTACCTCCCGACCTGGTATTAAACTGGAGCGAGCGAACCAGGTTCTCCAACCTGATGTCTGTTTGCAGATCATGGAGGGATGCGGCGATATCAACTTCATACTTGTGGGCCGGTGTTTTCTTGGGGCACCTGGGCCGGTTGGCCGGGTACGGAGAAGATCCAGAACCATTAGACATGCTAATTCCTGCGCGAATTCGGGCCTGGTTTGATCGCGCGGGGCAGTCTCCCCTTAAACTCGTCATTTCCTTGGGTGCAAAGTTCTGTTCCCATAACCGACGTGGCGAGGAGGGTTGCTTTATAATTGTAGCGGATGACCGCAATTGGGTCGAAATACAATTCCATCCTCTCCAAACCAATCTCGAACCTCCCCCATTAAAGATTTTGCGTCTTTCTATCTTTCCTGTGTCACTACGGACCCTACCCAACAACTCGGTCGTCTTTCCTTATGGCTATGATATATATGTCGTAGCCCCGGCCGACCAAACGCTCCAGGTAATCGTGCCGCGACGGATTTCCGAGGGACTTGCCATCTCGCACGCGTCTCTGCAGACGTTGGCTTTATCTGTGTACGACTCAACAGCAGTGCCCAGTACCGTTGCTATTCTGCGATATCTTCCCAGTCTACGTTCCCTCGTCATAGATGTCACAACCGACAGCCCGAGCAACCTGGATCCCCCTACAGTCCCCAGGGTTTACCACGGTATCCAGCACCTAACCTTAACAATGCACACCTTTGGACACCTCACCCTTCCTAATCTACAGATTCTCCATACTATGGATAGGTTTCGTGGGTATCCGCTGGCCAGTAGAAGCCAAAATGCTGCAGGAATTCTTCGCAGTGGATCGCCATCACTTGAATCCTTATCACTCGAGAATTTGAATATCGACAGAAACGGATGGTGTGAACTATTGCATGTTGTATTAAAATGGGATGGTTTGCAAAGCATTATTCTCTCAGGCACTGTCTTCTATGACCATTTCGCTTTCCTGGAGACGAGCGAACTTTTATTGTTTCCTTCCATCAGGAAGATCGCTTTACACAACCACTCACCGAACCTCAACCTTCAAGGTCTCATTCGATACTTCTACGACAGGGAGGAGAGCCTTTGGAAAACCTATCCAAGTCGTACGGTTGCTCGAGCTTCTGACGAGACAAACATCGTTCATTTGAGATTGTTGGAAAAGGTTAATCCCTTTTATGAAAAACGGGACTGAGAAGCCCTTGACATGTTGGGGAAAATGGGTGTACGGATTACCGTTGCTGGCTGGAGCTAGTCAGGTAGTTATGCATTAACTTATGATATATAAAAGCTCAGTACACAGTCAATGATGCTTCTCCTGTATGTCATTGTTCATGGAATGAGAACTGAAATTAGGGTTTCCTATCTATTTTTGTGTGGTCTAATTAACGGCTGACCTGTAGAAATAGTGGTAGCAAGCATAGCGGTTATCTCACGTCATTATTACGGCTGAAACGTTGCAGTGCTTCTACCGAAGCAAGGGCGCCAGCCTCGTTAAGTTCGACCTTGACGACCGAGAGATCATCGTATATGCTGTCTCTTGATATCCTTTTGCCCCATTTGACTCGTTGAGTACCGGAGAGTACCGTACGCTTCAACGATCAGGGATGGGATGAGCTTGCCAGAATATGTTTGAGGACGAGCGTCTATCTGATATTTACATCGGAGCCGTGACTGGAGTTCTCCGGGGTTGCACGTGAGAGCCTTACGGCACTTAGACTACTTACAGCCTTCTCTCTTCTCTGGTCTATTTTATATCGGCAGGTATTTTCGCAGAGCTCGGTAGCGTAGCGGTTATCGCACACGTTCGACTCGAGGACTGGGCCATAATAGCGCTCCTCTCTGGGGCCTAGTTTTCTAGGTTTCCGCATTTGTATACGCTTAGTGAAGGACTCAAGCTTAGAGGACGAGGTTGAGTACGATGAGCTCCAAACCTTGGGTTTTGGGGAACGAGCGCTTATTGCGATCGTCGGCGCTTAACTCTAAGGATAGGGGTATGCAAGAAAGAACAAGAATCTTCACTAGAGAAAGCACAAGGCGACAGCAGGGGGGCGTAAACTTTATCCAGGGCAAAGTTTGACACTCGTTATAGGGTCATCTAACTAGGGTGACAATCCACATTGCTTTCCTCCTCTTGCAGTAGTGGATACATGAGAGGTAGGTGAAGGATTATGTATATACATGCCCCACAATAGTAAATGACAATACAGAAGGATTTAGGGTCTGTGTAGCATACGCAGCCTACACACTGACGTCCCACACCTTTACCCCTTCTTCCTCCCGTGTCATCATATCAAGTAGGACAGGTCTTCCGGAACCTTTTGTGAATTTGAAGAGCGCAGACGTGCCTGCGAAGGTTTTGCCTATACCTTTTTGTCAACAACGTACTCTCTATTGAAAAACAAATTGAAGCGAAACGTACCATTTTCATACCCCGTCCGATTGCATATTACGACTGTCGTTTCTGTTGGCGATGGTGGTCCATCTTCCTTCGAGTCAGATCGGCGGCCGTCTTCGTGTTTGGTCTTCATGCCCCCTTCAACCCATAGAGGTCTTAGCCTCGCAGCCCAATATCCGAGGGTGGACCAGTTGGCATCCCCTTCCTCGTCCTCCCCGTCATGGCCACTCGGGAGACTATCGTCGACTAGGTCGGAAGCGGGTTTGAGCCAAGCGTTCAGCAGAACGAGGAGATTTGATTTGGTTTTTATGCAATGGTCTGCGAGTTCGTAGGGTCCTTCTTCGAGCGTCCAGTTCTTCGTGCGTTCGGGATTCAGATCCATGCATATGCCCAGGGAGAGGGTTTGGAGAGGAGGGGGAAGGGTGAAAGAGGCGAAGCCGGTTCCTTGGAAAGAGTCCAGTTAATGTTAGGTCGGCTTCCGCGGTAAATTAGTATAGACGCACCTGCTTTCGCCCAAGTCATGTCTGTATCATACAAATTCGTTTTCCGATATCCCCCTATCCATTCTCCGTTCCGGCCATACATCACTGCACTATTGGCACCGACAGGGTTTGGTGCTGATTTGTGAGGTTCTGGGAGGGGTTCTGCTCGTTCGGATTGGGATAGTTTCTCTGGGTAGCCTGCTAGAACGTAGCATTGGAGTCTCTTTGCCAGTTCTGCACAGAACTGGGATGTAGGTCCCGTTCTCGGTTCTTCGAGGTATGGACTAACGGCCGTTGCGTCGTCGAATACGTATCCTGTTGGAGCAGATTATCAGAATGCAATGATATCATTCGGAAGATCCAGATAAGGTTTAAAGGACAACTTGCCTGTGAAAGCCATCTCAGGGAAACACACAAGGTCTATAGCTTGTGGCTGCAATCTAAAGGTATATGAATCAGTCAAGACAACTACACCTTTGTCATATTCACCGTTCTAGGAGGATGTTTAGAGACTAACTTGCTGCACAGATCCCGCGCTCGTTGGATATTCGCTTGGACTTGGCCCAGCTTCGGAATTCGAAAAATACCATGGTCAGACGACCCGAAATTCGGCGCTAAGATATGTATCACAGTGAGAGTGATTGGCTTAACTTACCTTTGGGTTCAGCTGAACGACCGCGATTCTGAGTTTCCTTAAAGCTGAGGTAGACATATTCTGGATATTGGGTGACTCTGGGTAATGGTTCAGGGTAAACCTGCATCCATAGAACCTAATGGTACTGGGCGATGGGAAAGACTTGTCGGCATTCCCCGCCAAAGTGAGCGACGGTATAGATGCCGCGACCCCTCCCTGACGCTCTGCTCTTACCGTCATGTCGACGCGTTGCTCATCGTTCCAAGCGATTCTATGGATGTACCTGGTGCATAATGGTCTTAGACGATAACAAGAGGCCAGGCCTGACCTTCGTCCTTGGCAGGTACCCTGGAGCGGAGGGTGTAATAACAGGTTAGTTCAATAGAAACTTTTGAGCATTTCAAGAGTTTGACAAGGAGAGCTTACGACCAAGGGAGCATACGCTTTACTCGCCTAAAGCAGAAACTCCCCCAAAGCGCTATTTAGCAATATCGGTGACGGTGCACCAAACGCGACTGAATGGGTGTTGTTCGTCCGAAACATGTCCCGAACCGCGTTGTTGACAGCAAAGACTGCCCCAAGACGTTGAAGAATTGAGAAGGCTAGTGCAAAAGGCTGTCGTTTTGCACTGCAGAGGTCGCTGCACCAACGATGGATGACCAACAGTGAGGATCACTTCCTGATGTTAAGAAATAGAGACTGAAGTACTGACTTTTGGTCTATAAAAGTGGATGCGTACACTATAGCACAAGGCCTCTACTCGCTCGAAGCAGAAAACTAGAAGGTGCTGTCGAGGGCGAAGTGCCCAAGTCGACTGAACGCCGTCCATTGTTCATCCCAAACATTCATCTCGAAACACGTTGTATTGCAACGCTAGAAATCAATCTCAGAGACCTCGCAGAACAGAACAATACCGACCGACACCATTCGAGCTGCAGAAAGTACAAAATGATCACAATTTCGATAGCGACCGGCAGCCGACGCTTCTTTCAACTACCGCTACTAGCCAGCTGCAAACGCAACCATGCCTCCTCGCGATCGCCAGCCTTTCCACAGGGCGGATACGATGGATACCCTCCCTGGAGGGCCATCCACCAAGTTCAGGACCCTTGTCCTTTGCTTCGATGGGACGTCGAACGAGTATGATGCGGATGTACGTATGTACTGTTTTGGGCTTGGAACGGGTCGTAATCACTAGATTGTAGAACACGAACGTCGTCAAGCTTTTCGCCCTTTTGAAGAAGAATGACTTCGAACGACAGATTTGTTACTACCAGGTGAGCGCTACCTGCTGTTACTTGCGCTGGGGCTGACATGGCTCTTAGGCTGGCGTTGGGACGTGGTTTGAACCAGGAGTCGTGTCGCCTCTTTTCCACTGGGGAGCGAAGATGCTGGATTTGGCTGTGGCCTGGTGAGCGTCCTCGCAAAAGCGTTTTCGCGAACGCACTGACCACTTCCAGGTACTTGGACAACCATGTTATGGAAGGCTATCGTTTCCTCATGGACAACTACCGCGCAGGGGATCGAATTTGCATTTTTGGTTGGTGTCGTCATCAGCCTGTGTGTGCATCTCTCATCATACTCTAGGATTCTCGCGCGGGGCGTATACTGCTAGGTAAGATCCTTGGTTTCGCCTTTTTGTTCTTTACTGAGCCACGCTCGACAGAGCTCTTGGGGGATTCTTATACAAGGCTGGTCTCCTTCCTCGTGGCAACCAAGCTCAAGTCCCCTTCGCGTATAAGCTTTACAAACGTGACGACAAGGAAGGCATCAAGCTGTGCGCCGGGTTCAAGCAAACCTACTCTCAAGATGTTAAGATCGAATTTATGGGAGTTTGGCGAGTTCAACCTATCCATCAGATGTTCGCCTTACTTATATCTAGACAGGGATACCGTTGCCAGCGTCGGTGTCTTTATCAAGCGCACCTTACCGTTTACCAACTCGAACAGGTCTGTCAAGACCTTCAGGCATGCTTTGGCACTCGACGAGGTATGTCATTTGTCTCCTCTGTGGCGCTGGAACCAACTCACACCGATTCTTTTCCTCAGCGCCGCGTCAAATTTCAGCCGAACTATTACCACCGTCCTGCCCCCAACGAGGCTGCCGCCGCTCTCGACCCCGAACACGCTAGCGGGTTCAAAGACTACCGCAAGGAAACCTCGCAATCTGACAGCTCAACTCTGACCGTCGACTCTGAGGGCCCTCCGCAATGCCAGTTCCTTGGCCGCATTCCTTCAAAGAAGTCTCGCAAGTTGAAGAAGCAAGCCGCCAAGGCGAATGTAGTGCAGAAGTCCAACTTTTATGCAAGTGGTGCGGACATTGAGAAGGCTGTCAATGCACGGAATGGGTCCGAGGATGGGTTGTCTGAGCAGGGTCCTGTGGATGACGTGCTCGAGGTGTGGTTTGCGGGTTGTCATAGTGGTGCGTCTTGCTTCCTTTTCCTCTAGACGATTGACTGAGTGCTTCCAGACGTGGGAGGTGGCTCAGTGCTGAACGACCAAACCCAAAACCTCGGGAATATAAGCCTCCGTTGGATGGTCCGCGAGATACTAGCCTCAGGCTGCGGAATCCAATTCGATATGGATGCCATGGCCCGCGCGAATATCCGCGCGTCCTTGGAACCTAGTGCAACTGATCTGATCATGGATGATGTGGATGCGCTCGAGGATATCCATGATGAGATGAAGAGGAGGAAGCTTTGGTGGCTTCTGGAGATTGTTCCTTTGGGCCATAGGTGGCAAGATAAGGAGGGAGTATGGAGGAAGAGTCATGGGTGAGTACTTGAGTACTTGTCCGGCGCCGAAATCGGGATACTGATACCATATTTCCGTCGCCTAGATTCAACTTTGGAAAAGGAAGGAAAATACCCGATCCTGAACCTAAGTTCCATATCACCGTTCAGAAGAGGATGCGGTCTCCTTTGGATTATCGACCCCGTGCTCGGTGGTTCCCCGGTTCCGAAATCTATGTCTTTTAGTGGACATTAGACCCCTTGTCGTCGACCATCTATATAAGCCACGGTTTTCTTTATCAAAGTATGTTTTATGCTTCGGCTCTCGCGTTGAGTGCTGGACATCATATTGATTTTGTCACTCATTCATTCTCCCGTATTCCTATGTATTCATGGTTGTACAATACCTTTCTGATTCCATACTTTCTGCTGTATTAATACACAATAGATAGAGCAATGTTTCTAGTACTTGCGCCATAGGTATTAGTAACGCCAGTACATATAGCACATTTAGTGTAATTAATGTAATCCATTGTCCGATGTTCTCTCGTTGTTAAACGTTGCGCGTTAAGCGTTAAGCTTTAAGGCCTAAGGGCTTCACGCATCATGACCTTGGAGTCCTGGTTTTCAATATCCAATCCCTCTACTTCTACTTCCTGCACTTGGCAACTAAAGCATTCAAGACTTCCTGCGCATCTTCGAATTGAGGTTTCTTGCTAAACCAAAGCTCGACTTTAAGTAGATCGCCAATCGCTTCGAGTGTGTTCTCGATGGTGGTGTTGTACCCGTCTTCGGTAACGGAATGGGTCAAGGCACCGCCCTCTAGGTTTGTTGCCAATGACCGGAGGATTTCGTCTCTATTACGGGCAGAAACCGATGGATAGTCGGGTAAGGGGACGTCAGGGAGGGAAACTGGTACGCACCTGTTCGGGAAAGGAACGGGAGGGGAAACGTTGAGTTTAGACCAAAACCGTTCGCGGTGCTCGTGCACGACGAATACGGAGCGTAGGGCGTCGTATAGTTGCTCAAAACATCTGTTGCGTTTGCGGAGCTGTTTTGGTCACGAAGAGATACCCCCAAAATAGGATGCAATTAGACTGCAATCTTCGATAAGATATTAAATTATAGAAGACTCACCTCGACTTTCTTGGAGTAGGGATTGAGGAGCGCTGAGGCATCTTTCTCTGCTTCGGATGCTGAACCTAGGTCTTCAAGTCCTCTTTCAGGTCGAGTAGGTCTTGAATTGGAAATTGAGTTCGAAAGAGCTGGAGCTGTACGAGACTTTGAAGGTTGTAGTTTAGCTTTGTGGACTTCGACAATTTCAGGTTCATCATCTTCGTCTTCGGGAATCGGTGCGCCGGAGACGAGAGCTTTATGGAATTCGAAATCATCCGATGGTTCTGTTTGTCCAGTTAGCGTAGATTTCGGTGCTGGTGAATGAATGAATAAGAGAATGGACGTACGATGTCGTGGACGTTCTTGTTCCACGATTTCAATCTCGTCGTCGTCTTCCTCTATGTCTTGTGCTGCTGTATCTGGTACCGCCTGTGCAGAATCTTGAGTCTGTCGATTGCTACCCGCTCGCGACCCAGCATAAGGAGTAGGAGCTGCCCTTTCTCTCCCTACGTTAGCCACGTTCCGATTACCAGTGCTTGAAACGTTCCGGTTAAAGGTAGGAGGTTTGAACGGTTTGTTGAGTCCTGAGGCCGATGCGTGCGGCCTCGTCACTGTATGTACACCCAATATCACAGTCATCAGCAATCGGCATAACAGGCAGGCTAAAACAGAATGAAGATACGAGAGAAACATACCAAGAGCAGGGGCAAAAGAAACCTTCATCTTCTTAAACTCTTCTTTTCCTTTATCCAAGTCTTGGCCCGGTCTCTTCCCGTTCCCATTCGCGTTGAAAGGAACTCTGGGCCTATTCGCCCAATCGTCGTTCAAGCTAGACGACCTCTTGTTGAGGTTGGAATTGGAATTGGAATTGGAATTGAGAAGCGAATTGGAGTTGGCCCGAGCTAAAGCAATGGACCGGCAGTCTCCTACTTCGATTGGCGACAATCTTGCATGCCGCGTTGCTGTTTTTTCAGGGTATTTGCAGACCTTTCGGTAGCTGGGTTAGCGCTTAATTTGATTGAGAGTAGAAAGGACGACTTACATCGCACATCTGGTCGCATAAAGCTTTCAAGGCTTCTTTGTCGCGCATATTGATCGCTTCGCCAAAGTATCGGCATATCGACTTCAGAATCATTGATGACTTCATGTTATTGCCATGGAAAGAAAGAGAGAACATACGACATGTCGACACACAGTTATATTCTCCGCAAAGTTGAAGAGCTTCGATAAATCACAGGCCATGTAAGTCGAATCCCCCCATTGTCATAAAAAAAAGACATACAGCATCCAAACTCTCTCCTGCCCTCTGCGTCGGGGGAGGCCCTTCAACTTGATCTCTAACTCGCTCCTTGGGACTCATAACCCATTTCTTCACGTCTAGACAGTCTTCTCTAGCTATATTCCTTCAATATGAGTTCTCGATGTACGTGGTGAATGGAGGTAAGAGACTTACAGAAATAAAGAACGCATTTAGCTGGCTAGAGGATGAGACGGAAGTGAACGTCAGCTTAACCAAGCAGCAAAAGAAGGAATTCATGATGAATTACCTGTCCGTCACGACCAGCGCGACCTAAACGTCAAGGTTAGGGCAGAATTAATGGGGAAAGGATGAATAAGGCAAGCTCACCAGTCTCCTGGTAAAATCCCTCGAAGCTCTTCGGCAGATCATAATGTATGATATACTTCACATCGCTTTTGTCGATTCCCATTCCAAAGGCAATAGTCGCGACAACCTGAATGTAACACTTTTAGCTTTCATTCATAACATGTATAGTGCAAAACTTCAAAAGTTGGAATGAGAGAAAGGGACTTACGACGTCGATCTCTCCAGTCCCATCTAACCACCTTCTCAGAGTATTATCCAACTTTGTAACCCTACATCACAAACACAATCTCGAATCAGCACAATATTCCAGCGCAAATAACCTGTCCCTCTTCGCAGGAGAGCCAAGAAACCAAGATGGGAAAAACAAACAAAACGACGTACGGCAACCCCCGATAGTACGCGCCAGCATTGACACCCTCCGCCCTCAACACCTTCGTCAACTCCTCACACGCCAACTTCGTCCTGCAATAAACGATCCCGCTCGACGGCTTTCCGCGACGCTGATATAGCGTCTTGATGTATTTGAGGATATCGGCCCTTCGGGTTTTGGGATCTCGGTCTGCGACGTAGCGGACCTGGTTTGCGAGGATTATTTAGGTTATACAGGACGAAAGAGAGAGAAGGAGAGGTATTGGAAGAAGTACCTCGTAGAACAGGTTTGGCCGATTGAAAGGGTGGAGTGCTTGGAAGAGGTTCTCGGATTCCAATTTGAGACTACGGATAATGTCGTTCTGAACGCTAGGATGTGGTAATCTCAGAGGTCCTAGGACGGATGGAATGACGAAGAAGGACGTACTCGGCGGTAGCGGTAGCTGTTAGTGTCATAATCGGCACCTCAGGATATCGCCCTCGAAAGCTCCCCAGACGGCGGTATTCAGATCTGAAGTCGTGGCCCCATTCCTGTTGTTAGCCACATTGGTATTCAGAAAGATTAAGGGTTGAACGAGTGAGGGAGCAGGACGTACAGATATACAGTGAGCCTAGAAGACGTTGTTGATAAGTGAGTTTCTTGTGATAATGAGGAGAAGTGAACAAGGACAAACCTCATCAACAACTAGCCTGTTGAGCTTCCCAATCTCATATATCCGATCCATTACTACTATGAAATCTGGCGTGACAAGTTTCTCGGGCGTTACTGTTCAAATGAAAGGGTTCAGCGATAGGTAGATTCGTGAGTGCTGTAAGGGACCAACCGTAGAGAAGCCGAATTTGCGGGTCATCCGATGCGAGGTCTGTCGTTATCTGTCATAGTCTTGTTATTATTTCAACGACAAAAAGAAAAGAAGGAGATGCACCTCCTGTCGCTCTTGCTTGGACGTCTCAGACGAAAATGCGTAGGTCAAAACCGATTTCTCTCGGAGAGACTCCACCTCTAAAGCGATATCATACATCCAGGCGCCATACGACAAATGAAAGGATGCGACATACGGTTCTTCATCAAAGCTGTGTTTATACCATATGTTTCGTGTTAAGAGCGTCAAGTGATTAGCAGGTAAGCTATACTAAGCTCCAAACAAGCAATGACGAGACGTACCGAGGAGAGGGGAGATAACGAGCGTCACGCCATCCTGTTTACAGTTAGTGGTTTGCTTAGTTCGAGACTAAATGAATGTGATTGCTCACCTTATCAGCAACAGCAGGAAGCTGAAAACATAAGCTCTAAGCGATAGAAAAATATCCTCCAAGGTCAGTTACCAGTAGCAGTCGAATAAGAGGATCCGAGATTAGAAAGAACGCACTTTGCCCATCCCGGTCGGGGCTACCACCAGCACATCTCGTCCTACATCCGCGTATCATATCATATTTCAGGTTGTCTGTTCAACCATATCTCATGATAGATCCGAGACACACCTAATATGGCAGCTTCGACAATCTCTTTCTGTTTGCCTTTATACGAGGTGTATCCGAATGCTGCGAGTAGCGAGTCGTGAATTGTCATAACAGAGCGCCATATCCTGATCAGTACCGGCAGTTCTTAACTAAAGTACCAGAAACATACTCTTCTTAAGAGCTCTATATACCACGATGAGACTCGACTATAACAATTTACGAGTAGAAACGTACTGCAAACACCGTCTTTCCAATTCTCCTTGGTCTTGGCCAGGACTGGTCCTACAAATCAATGCCCAATTCAAGTTCCAGGTAGACCGTGTCTTACAGTTTGGAAGTCGAGGCTCCATAGGTCATGGATGTAGATTGGGGTCGTTTACAGTGGCAAGCACTGCAGCAGCGCTCATGATCAGAGCGCGTGGTGACAAAGCGCGATGGAGTCACGGTACCGTGACAGTCGTAGGTACGTGGTGTGACAGGGCGCGTGCGTGACAGCGCTAATTGCTGTTCTCAGGCTCGAGGGCAAGCCAGCCAGAAGTATTGACCTGAAGCAAGAAATTTTTAAACTAGTGACTAAAAGCATGTCACTTCTCCCCCACTTCTCGCTTTTGAAGAGATATTTCGAAGAGAAAACCCTTATAAATGGACTGAGGTCGTAATCGCTGGGGCAAGTGACTTGCTAGTGACTGGACTGGCTCCCAATTCTGGCTGAACTCTCTCCTTGATACACAGACACCAATCATACCAGCTATGGCTATGAAATAAGTCCTTGACAATGGATATCTTTTGGAACTGAAACAAGCGCCTAACGCCAAGGATTCGAGCCATATCCCCATGGTCTTGGTCACTGCTCTACAGTCCTCCTCAGTTCAACAGCTAAAAAAAAAGAGTAAAGCAATTAATACGAAAATGGCTCAGTCCTCGAGTCGAACGAGGCTGCGCCCCCCGCCCGTGCGACGCCGGTGGGCGTCCCACGGGCGGGAGACGTGCGATAACCACTACGCTACCGAGCTCTGCTAAGACATTTTGCTACGTAAAGTTTGTTTATCTGTGGGGAGAGATACTAATTATGAATAGTATTTTGATTAAAATAGAAGCCTGGAAGACACCCACGTGGCCAGAGGCTGGTGATCCCGATTCCGTTATCAAATAGACGCCCGTCATAACGAATCCTCCTCGAACAACCTACCTAAGCTTCGCGTGTGGTTGATTCTCACGAGCCGCTGACAGTGCATCTGGAATGAAAAGGCAGAAGCTTCAGCATGGGAAGCCCGCGTGTATGCTGTCGATTGAGGCCTAGGGATTGGAGGGAAGCGCAGTACAACTGAGGTGTCGGAGCGAAAGGGCACTAACCAGAATTTAATATTTCGATATGCTCGTGCACCGCCCGGACGATGGGCTCAAAGTCCGGATAGAAGTTCCCATTGAAGAGCGCAATAGAAATCCAGAGAGATACTAGTAGCACAGCCTTGAGAGGTGTCCAGGTAGCAGCTTGAGCAATGCTTCTTTCCTCGACAACAAAGTCAACCATTGGAGACAAGGCTGTGGGATGGTCAGACGCGAGGAAACAGGAATAAACGTCCATATCGCCAGTCGAAAGAGACTCGATATAAGGCTTCATATCCTTTAATAACCCTGAAGCCATCGAGTGTCCGAGTGTCCGACTCGCAGTGACCACCATGGATATCTTTCACGATTTCCAGCTGTGCAGCCACCAGAGTGTTTGTAAGAGCCAGAACGCGCACGACGAAAGTGAGAGAACGCTTTCGGAGTTATAGGGACCTCCTCATTGGCCGGTGAGTCGTTGCGGGATAGATAATCGTCCAAGAGAGGGGTAGTTGCGTATATTCCATGTTCAAAGAGGTATGGCCTGTGGATCGGGCTATCTGGGTAATAGAGGCGAGGCTAGCCTGATAATAATGGAGCGCTTGAGTTCAGGTTGGACCAACATGAGACCAAGCTGTGACGTTCAGCCAGATCTGGCTTCAATCCCACTCGGTGTTTGCCGATTATTACTAGACGCCTGGCTTCATGATTTAATTATTATGCCTGTACCTTCACACTCGTTCCGCCATACCACATGGAAAACCTACCGCCGTACTAGTACCTTCATAAATGTCTTGCTAGTGAGGGTCTTGATAGGTATGTGGGGGATGAGAGGATTTCGATTTCGAGTAGGCCCAGGGGTTTGTCACATTGTAGCGCCAACGCAATCGAAGTCCTTCCCTATCTCATAACACCCCCACTTCAAGACACGAAAGAAGACAAATATTAAGCAGCGTAAACCGGGACTCGCGCCTCGGCGAGCAGTCGTGATTCAATTAATCAGGCCGGGGACCGAGGTGCCGGTGAGGTCCAATGCAAATGATTAGATATGCAGTACATCTGTACATTGCTCTCTTTAGACTCCTTGAAGACCTATAATACAATGTCTGGCCAGTGCCCAGCTTAGTGTCAGGCGGATTTCAAGCAACGACCACCGGAATACTCACCAACGATAATCACCTACTCGACCAATATATCTCGCACAAAATCCCATCCGATCCCGACCCAAATTCGTTCGTCGCACTCCGTGATCGTAGCTCTCGGTCAAGAGAGGACCTGGCTTACTCGTCACTCGTTCCTCGCAGGCACAGATGGGCGTGGTAGACAGTAAGAGTAAGACTGTTGCTCGATGGCGCGATCGATGGAACCAGATCACATGCTGTGATTTTGCGATTTCAGCCTAAACTTCTACCACCCGGGTTCGATATTGCGCTCTGTTCAAAAATGGCCGGCGGGTTTATCTTATCCTTCTCACAGCGCTCTTCCTCTCTCTTCAGATTCTAGATCCTCTTGTCTCTTTGTACTTCTTGGGATTGGACGGCCTTTGAAAGATGAGCGACGAAACTACGAAGCAGAACGGGAAGCAGAATGGAAATTCGGATGCGTTGGTTGTTTCTAACGATCCTCTTCATGTACGTTAATTTAGCTTAATTGGTGTTTTGTGGGAGGCTAATTAAGACATTGACAGCCTGCAAATTTGATTCCGGAGCTCTGTGCTTCGTTCTATCATGTACGATCTGCGATTTAGCTGTCTAATGGAGGGACTGGTGGGCTGATCAGGACTGGATTCGACATAGTTGGGATGGGTCACTGGAACCGGTGGAGGAATTTGTATTCGACAAGGGTACGTCTCTTTCCCGCCATCTACCTTCACATTCATCCACAAACCACTCTTCTCCAGCGACACGGTATACATCGCCCCTTCCGGCGTGCAAAAAGAGCGCATCAAGCCCGCGGATATCTTCGTTTTGCCTTATCCGCAACCACCATGCGACCCGGGTGCAGACAAGGTCTTTTTGAGACGCCCTGGGAGGAACCTGAAGGAGTCGGCGTGCACGCCGTTGTTCTGGAACTCTTTTGAGTTGAGGGATGCGGGCAGCTGCATCCATACGCATAGCCAGCATGCGGTTATGGCTACGCTGCTTTGGCCAGGAGAAGTGTTCAAGATTTCACATTTGGTGCGTTGGTTATTTCTTTTTTTCTCTTTTCCCTTTCTTTTGCTCTGGAACCTGTGTTTTCGATACAGTTATCTTCTTTTCTCCATCCATTGAATTGAGTTGGATCGAGGACATCTACTAATGTTCACTTGCTCTATTTGTTATAGGAAATGATTAAAGGAGTCCGCATCGCAGGAACCGGTAAAGCCCTCTCGTACCTCGACACCTTGGTCCTCCCCATCATTGAAAACACACCGTTTGAGGAGGATTTGAAGGATAGTATGGCGGATGCTATGAAGAAGTACCCCGATGCCGCTGGTGTCCTTGTCAGGAGACATGGAGTTTATGTCTGGGGTGCGTCTCATTTTCTTCTCTTTCTCATTCTATCATCCTCCGTTCTGTTTTCTTCCCCTTTGGTGCGAGAGATCTAATGTTGAATCATTGTGATAGGCACGGACTGGGAGAAGGCCAAGACTCAAACTGAAGTACGTTTGATACCTCTTCTGATTTCCTGGCCGTTGTTGAATGGTAACATAACCGTTTGTTTTGTAGTGCCTGGACTACCTCTTCGAAGTAGCCGTCAAGATGAAGCTCGCGGGAGTTCCGACTTTATTGAACGAGGATAAGTGATCCTTAGGGGACCCTACTTCGGATTATCAGCTTTGACGAAGGGAACTGTCTGTTCTGGCGATTGAATATTGAATGTTGAAGCTGAAGATTAGCCTGCCAAGACTCGAGCCTATTGACTTGGTTCTGAAGTTGACGGTATATTTAAATTTAAACGTAAATTCTGTGAATCCATCTGTATGTATGTATACATGCCAGTGTCCCTTTATCTCTTATCCAAGGATATAAGTATGCGCAAGTACGAATTATGCATGGCGGCTTGCCCAGGAAGTGGAACGAGGAGGCGCAGATGGTGGACAGGGGTAAATTAAAATTGTCACGCACGCGGTTTGTCACGGCACGCAGCGGGTGTGACTGAGGGTTTACGGGTGGGTTTGTCACGCATCGAGCCTGTCTCATCCTCTTCCTCGACGACGACGACGGTGTTCAGGCGTTTGCAGCTTATTGAATATCACTGTCTACCAACTGTCTAGTTGAATCCGAAATCAGCTTTACTGCGCGCTAAATGTTGACGTTTATCGTTTGAATTTGAACTTCGAAGTTGTTTCGTCGGGGATTGGTCGAGTTTTGGGCATCTTGCTGGAATGTAAGTCTGGGAGACTTTCTGCTGGGATTGTTTCGGTTTAATGAATCCGGCGTATTTAGATTCCTGCATGTCCATTGCCCAAGGAAACGTTTCCCCTGACAAATCTTATATTGGTCGGCATTGAATGCCCATATTCAGCTGGGGAACTCGTTTAGGTGCCTCATTGCTGCCTACCGCGTCCTGCGTCCACATGATGGCTTCGCATATCGGAATAGACGCGCACCATGCCACTGGGTCCTACCTCGTTCGTAATGGGTGTCTTCGTTGTCTTGGTTGAACACGAATCTGGGACACGGCATCCACTCCGTCATGGGGCCTTTAGGCAAGCAAGGATGAGATCCTTTTGATTGTGAGTCGATATTTCTTGCTCCGATAATGATCTTCCGTATGCAGTATGTTTCCCAGTTAAAGCCTCCAGGGCGCGCTAGGGAAAAAGGAAGTGTCAGGCGGTGTTGGCAGTGCTGCGTCCGTTCAGTCGGTCGAGAGTCCGTACTAAATAGACTGTTTAGCAGCGATAAGAAGTCCGAGCCTGATGTTCACAGAGAGCTTACAGTATTTAGTCAGTCTCTGGAAGATAAATGCACGTTTTGCTTTGGAAGGTCCTTTCGGTCGCTCTGCACTTCCGCCACTGCACACCGTTGGGGTCGTGCCCGTTGGCTTCTATCCCATTTGTTTTCATGGTTGACCAAGTAGAACTCCGACTGGATATCTGGGCTCTCGCAAAATGGGTGCCCCTGCCAATCGCTATGTTCACCCTCATTACCACTACCCTTCCAACAAGTGAGAGAAAGCAATGGGTACACGTCTTCTGCTATTGATATCATCGCAAGAAGCCTTATCGCTGTCACCATCAGCGATAAAAGTAGCACAGAAGGCGATGAGGCGTTCGGCTGTTTCCGTTCGCTCTGGAGGTCTGCTGTGCAGAGCCTTCCCATCCTTTCTTCCTCCCCACCACTACCACCCATCGATACTGCTACAACAAGCATTACACAACTACGTTTTACAACCATGTCTGATACTCCTGACAATCCTGGCTCTCTCAAGGATCGCTTCAAGCACAAGTTAAAACACCCTTTCCAGTCCTCTCGTTCGCCTTCGACGGCGTCTTCTCACCGATCGATTTCTGAGCTTACTGCTAGAGGTGCCTCGAAGGTCAAGGCTTTTCTTCACGGCGAGCGCCGCCAAGACGATTCCTACGATAACCCTGCTGCTCCTACGACTACCCAAGGCGGTGATTCCACTACGTTAACCCAAGGCAGATTGTCGCCCGATTCCAACAATGTCGATGTCGAGGCTAGGTCTCGGGACCGTGCGACTCCAGCCGCTGATACCCTTCATGTTCAAGCTTTGAGCAACGAAGTGCCTGATGCTCCCAAGGAAGGCCGCGAGCCTCATGCGATGGGCTCCGATACTATGCTCACTGTTCCCGTCGAGATAGAGGCTGCCGTCGCAAGCGATGGCACCGATATCAGCCCCATCAGTTTCAGCAAGTCTCAAGCGCAAGGTCAGACCGGACTGTCTCCCGCCAATACCCTTCAGGTCCACGTTCCAACCGACGATACCTCGTTCACTGCGCCTAACGTCGCGAGCGACGGCGCCGATATCAACACCGTCGGTTTGGGCGAGACATCGCAAGGTCTTACTGCGTCGAACCCCCCCGATACCCTTCAAGCTCACGTTCCACCCGAGATGGCTGATACCTCGCAGGGCAAGGATGCGATAGGCGCCGATACCGTGTTCACTTACACTGCGCCCATCGAGACGGCGCCAGCCCTCCCCAGCGCTGGGACCGATATCTGGCCTTCTCAAGGTCCCACTACCACGTTATCCGCTGGCATCATTCAGGGTCCCTCTCCAAGCAATGAGGCATCCGATACCCTGAAAGGAGATCCAGAGACTCGTGCCTCCGATGTTCAATCTGATACTATTACTACCCCCGTTGTGCAGTCTGTCAAAGAGGAAGAGGCTGCTTCAAAGCATCTCAAGCCCGACTGGTGGAACTTGACCTTTGCCGGTCTGAAGACTACCGTGGATATTGTCGACAAGGTGTCTGATGTATTCCCTCCCTTGAAGGCTGTGACTACTGTGCTGTCATACGCTTTAAAGACGACTGAGGTAAGTTTTCTCCGTTGAAAGATGTTGCTAAGTGCTCACTGCCTTGCGCAGTCGGTCATGGACAACAAACAGGAATTAAATGGCCTCTTCGATCGAGTGAAAATGCTGGGCAAGATAATGGACTCTCGCCCGAAGGAGCTACCTCAGGAAGTGAAAGATCGTCTGGATGGATTAGAACGGTACACGTTCTTTGCCTTTATTTCTAATAATGGCTCTGACAAGGATCATCACAGAATGTTGACGTCTACTGCAGAAGCGTTGGGGGATAAGCTTAAGCGCTCGGTTGCAGTGCGTGCGATTCTGGCCGAAGAAGACAAGGAGGAGATTCTTCAATTTGTGCGCGAAGTGCAGCTTGCGATTGAGATTGCGATGGTGAGTCCAGTCCCAAAAATTGGTATTCACGATGTTGTTCCTCATCGACTTTCCCGAAGTTTGATGTTACCTTGGATCACAGCAAGCAAATTCTTCAAGTTGTAGCTGGTGTCAACTGGCTGAAGGATCATGGTATGTGTGCTCACCATTCACGCAGTTCCATGTATCTTAATTTCATCTCCAGTTGTTCTGAATGAGTCCCGTACTGCAGCTGTTCAAGCTGATGTATCCTGGCTCAAAACCGAAGGTAGGGCAATTTAGCATCAAATTCTGTGGTTTATTTTTCTTATCTTTGTTGTTTAGCAATTCTCAAGAAACTCGGTGATGTCTCGGGTGCTGAAATTAAACAAGGTAACCGCCAGGGGTGCGTACCTGGGTCACGGGTTGCACTCCTTGCAAAGCTCCTTGGCTGGGCTAATGATCCTGCCCCTGCCTCCCCATATGTGCTCTGGTTGAGTGGGATGGCGGGCACGGGAAAGACTGCACTATCTGAGACCTTTTGCATCCAGTTAGCACAGAGACAGCTGCTGGGTGCCAGTTTCTTCTGCTCTCTTAAGGATGCAGAGCGACGGAACATAAGTCTTGTGATTCCAACCATTGCCAAGACTCTGGCAAGGGCAAGGCCTAAGTTTGGGGATGCCTTGAAAGTTGCTCTAGAGTCAGTTGATAATCCTCTGGCAATGAACCTTGAGGATCAGTATATCAAGCTCATTCTGCAACCTGCAAATGATAGCTTGGGTCATGAACTTACTGTGTTGGGCATTGATGCTCTTGATGAGCTTGACGACAAGGATGCTACTGAGGCTGTCTTGAAGACCATCTTGTCCAAGAAGCCTCAGGTTCCTCTTAAGTTCTACTTGACTAGCCGACCAGAGGTTCATATTAGGGAGGTGTTTGAGCACTTTCAGTCTCACAACTCTTTGAGACTTCATGATGTTGAGCTGGACATTGTTCAGGCTGACATCAAGATGTATCTTACCCAACGACTTGGGACAATCCTGGCCTTGCAGAAGGAGTATGGTATTGCAGGGCCTCCTGTGGAGAAAATTGAAGCTATTGTTAAAGGTTCTGGTCAACTATTCATTGTGGCTGCAACCATCTTTGAATATGTTAATACCAGGAAGGGAAATTGTGTCAACCGATTTAATCAGATGGTTGAACTTTCTGGCAACACTTCTGGCCTAGTGGGCATTGATAAGATTAATGATCTTTATAAGCATATCTTGGAGGAAGCATTTGATGGCCTGAATCCTGCAGAGAAAAAGGATATACAGGACTGCCTTGCCTTGCTTTTGACAGCTCAAAGACCATTGTTTGTCAAGGACTATGCATCACTTCTTGAGAAGCATGATAGGGACATTACAGAGGCATTCAAGTCTTTGCATTCTGTTGTTCAGATTCCTGATAAAGGTCTGAACAATAGTCCCATTGCAATCTATCATGCCTCCTTCTCTGATTATGTGACCACTGGGAGTTCTGGACATCTTTGGGCAGTAGATAAGATTTCAGTTCATGGTTCTAGTGCACAATATTGCTTGGGGCTTATGCACAGAGCTTTGCATCTTGGAATATCTGGGGCTATAACTTCATATAAAAGCAATGATGAGCAGCCTCAAAAGCTTAGCATCTCATCTGATCTGGCTTATGCTTGTACATCATGGGCCAACCATGTTTTATTGGGCAGCCCTGGGAGCATTTCTGTGGAATTGCAGACACACATAGAAAATATGCTATCAGAGAAATCATTATACTGGCTTGAAGCTCTGAGTGTTCTAAAGAGTGTTCATTATCCTGTTGGAATTCTGCCTCAAATTGTCAAGGTATATATAATCAATTGTGGTCATAAAATTCAGTGAAGGCTAACTGTCAACTTAGAAATTACAAGGCAATAATAGTCCCACTCTTCAGAAAATTTTAACTGGACTGGCAGTCTTTGCCAATACTTATATCACTCCAATCAGCCTCAGTGCTCCTCATCTCTATCTTTCGGCTCTGCCATTTTATAATGCTAGCTTAAAGGGAGAAACAGGCCTGTTTCCTGCTATTCCATCACTTCCTATTGTCAACCAGTCAGTAATCACTGACAAAACAACCAATGAGGTTACAGTCCTTAAAGGGGATTATAATCGGATCAACTGTGTGGCCTTTTCACCAGATGGAACCCGTATTGCTTCTGCATCATTTGATGCAATCATCAGGATTTGGAATGCACACTCCTATGAAATCATTCTTGTATTAGATTGTGAATTTGTTGTAAATTCTGTTGTCTTCTCTCCTGATGGAAAGCTCATTGCCTCTGGCTCTGATGATAATACTGTCAGGCTATGGGATGCCCACACAGGCCAGCCTGCATTGGAAGAGCCATTGAGAGGGCATGCACATTATGTGCACTCTGTTGCCTTCTCTC
>FTPT01000159.1:0-13827 GCA_900156845.1 Coprinopsis strossmayeri
CATTTTGTGAAGTCATTAAAATTTGAATTCTACAATTTATCAACTTTAATTGACCAGTTTGGCGTGTAGTCTCTCTCCCTACTGGTCTCTTTTCAACCTTGAAACTGGTACAGAGACTAACCACTTATCACCTGCCGAGAAGGACCCCAGCACTCGGCCATCACGAAGTATCACCACCGCCTGCAAAATTTGAACCTGACCCTAGTGGGCAACCGTACACGGGGCAAGCTAAGTAAATTGAAGAAAGAAGCTGGTAAAATCGAGACTCATGGAAGGATACATACCGTTCAGGAACGAGATTAAACGGCTGCTGAGACGAAGATTCCGACAGCTTAGCGACCCTTGTGCTGCGGGCTCCGCCAGGCTCCACCACTGATTGATGGGTCGGTTTCGGCGTTTGAATTCGAGAAATCTTATGGACCTATGTACATACACTCCCTCATTCAAGTTTACCGCACACACACCTCACTTTCCATCTTTTCTCCGTTTCCACGCCTGCTTGGGAATCCCTCCTACGCACGATATCGATGGGCGCCAAGCAGACCTGTGTTGTCAAAGTGATAGTCTCGGTCACTGCGTTACCATCCGCCTCGATGGGTGTCGTAGTGGTATTGACCACTAAATAAGAAATCATGTATATGGTATCAGGTGGGTCAGTACTCCAGGCTAGAGACGAAGGGCATGAAGTTGAGTATTACTGGCCTGTGGGAAGCACAGTCGTCGCCATAACTGTCGTCTCAATCTTCGTGATGGTTGAGACAACAGTACTAGGAATAGGTCCCACCGACCTCGTATACTCCGGCGCGGAAGGATACATGGCAGCAGTCGCACTCCCTTCCCCACATCCACATCCACACACTGCGGCAGCTGCTTCCCCGAATTCGGTCTATACGTACCAGCCATATCCATCCCTATCCACCTGTCCAAGTTCGTCAAAGTAAATGCGTTTTGAAGAGAGTAGCAGAGGCAGAGAGCGGGTGCTCCGTACCCCATGAGTGCGTCGGAGAGTCGGATGCGGTCAAGATGCGGTCCGAGTCGTCCATGGCCACGACGTCGTTGGAGAGTCTATAGGATCGCAGCTTGCGATCCATGCGCTGCCTACATCATATACGCGTTCGAACCAGGAGAGGAACAGCATCGTAGACGGTTTGTAATCGTTTGTTGAACCCTCATTTCCACAGACCGTGCCAAAGATAGGATCTACATTTTCGGTACTATGTACTCATACCCCTATCATCTACCCTCGCAGTGCACTATGTAAGTGCCCCTTTAGGTTTCTCCCGCGGGGCATATACGGCGCGATGGTATGTCATGGGTCGTGCCATACCCAGTTCCAGTATGTATGAATTCTCGATTGAACCGACATTAGCCTCGCAGGGATGATCCATAAGGTTGGTTTGCTTCCAGCTTGCAACCACCAGCAAGTCCCCTTTGCGTACAAGATGTACAAGAAGCCCGATGCATGGGGATGGAAGCAGTCGAATGCGTTCAAGAAAGCGTTTTCTATCGTTGTTTAGCTCTTTACCTTAACACCATAATCGCCTTCACTGTAGTCTGGGCCATTGGAATCCAGGAAAGCCCCAGCCGACTCTGGGCAGTAGCCCCTGTTCGGAACGGCTCGCTCCCGGCGGCATGGTGTTCATGAACAACCAGGAACAACCTCGACGTCGCACACCGTTGTGATGGCTCAGCTTATTCGCTCCGCAAAATCTGGCAGCGACTGGACGTACAATGAACTTTACGCCTATAACATATCCATCAAGCCGACCTCACCAGCTGATTTCTTCCAACCTGACCCAGACCCATCGCTCGACCATCTTGATCCGTCCATCCTCACCTCCGACGCTGACCATCCCAACCTCTCAGAAGCAACTTCAGAATACCTCGGTTGTCTGTGCCACTCAACAAAGCCCCATCGACGATTTCGCCGCCGCTACTCTCAGCCTTCTGGGCTTCCGCTCACCAAACACCACCATGGCAACCCGCTACGCCATCATCTGCGCCGAGAAGCGGGCTGCTCAAACAGACGTATGCGTTATCCAGAGTCGCCCCGCCACCATTCTACTCGTCCTTATTCAAGACAAGACGTTGTTTAATAGCACGGCCCCTTTCGACGTCGAGGCGCAGGTTGTGGCAGAAGCGATCGCAGCGTTTCAATTTAACAACGGCAAGCGCTCTGTGAACGGCCGACCTACCCTTGAAGCTATGACCATTCCCTGCATTACTATGTCCGGCACCACGCCCACCTTCTACCTCGTCCCTGTCACCAAGGAACTGAGTGATGCTGTCATCACCGGCCAGTATCCTGCGTCACA
Organism: Coprinopsis strossmayeri; assembly: GCA_900156845.1. NCBI lineage: Eukaryota > Fungi > Basidiomycota > Agaricomycetes > Agaricales > Psathyrellaceae > Coprinopsis > Coprinopsis strossmayeri. The sequence goes on from FTPT01000159.1 coordinate 2,316, forward strand.
AACTCAGGTCTTGAAGTGCATCACTATTGCAACGCATCCAAGGCGGGTCAGCGATGGAATGGCGGACCTCGAATTCTGAAAGATTGCTCTCAAACGCTTCCTTGCATTCAAGGATCTTGTAAAGAGCCACTGGCAGCAGTACATGGTCTGCACGCACATCTCCATCGCCATGTTTCACTTCCCTTGAACTGTATGTACTTGTTGCAACCATTATACTACCAGCCCGCCCATTCAACCAGGGCAGCCAAGCTCCTCCCACTAGGAATAGGTCCCATCGACCTCGTATACTCCGTCGCGGAAGGATACACAGCAGGCGCACTCCACAAGCTTCCCCACTTCCACATCCGCACACTGCGGCAGCTGCTTCCCCGAATTCGGTCTATACAAACCAGCCATATCAGAGGCAGAGAGCGGCGGGTGCTTTGTACCCGATGAGTGCATCGGAGAGTCGGATGCCCGTTCGAGTCGTACATGGCCACGGACGTCGTTGGAGAGCCTATAGGATCGCATAGCTATGAGCCATGCGCTGCCTACGTTGTATACGCGTTCGAAAGTGGCGTCCCTATCGCACGGTCTGGCCAGTAGGTGGTGCCACCCGCCAAGTTTGTTGTCCCATCTCGGCCGAGGCCATCCTGTTCGTTAAAAGACTCGCAAATGATAACTGGTAACTTTAGAACCAGGGCCATAGGCTGCTATGATAGTCTCGTACTAAAGATTTAGACGGCCCTAGAGAAAGGCTAGCAGCTGGAATGTTTTACACCACTACCCCGGGCCCATTCAAACGTGGTTCCTAGGAAGTTGCACTTAACCTGCCACATGTCAAAGTTGAACGTCGAACGCTGAGCGCTTAAGTGTCACCTTGGATTTGGGCCGCGCGTGGAGTTATCAGCTGGAAATGTAGTCGTTTATAGTAGCGCCAATTTTTACTCTACCCGTTGAAATCGGTTCCATCGTGTTGCAATCGAACAAGATCTCCACCTCTGCTGCGGGGGCTTCACTGCCTCGATGTTATGGAGATTGGAAGGAGGTGGACAGTGCTTATATTATTAGAGACAGGGGTCACAAGTGCGTATCAAAAGACTATTGTTTCCATTCACACTGTCGTAGATTCCAAAGCCTCGCGGATACGGTATTCCCAATATCTGCGTCATGGGATAAATTCGGGCTACATGCTAGAACAAACAGAATGACCTACTTCTTGCGAATGGTATCATGCTCATTTGCCAATGACTTCCAAAGCTAGATGGAGAGTCTATCAGACAAGGCGCATTAGCCACAGAAGAAATGCCCACCTCCGTCGCTTTGAAAATAGCATCTTGACCTCCTTCCTTCTCGTAGATGTCAGCCATGAATTCAATAGCTGCAGTACAAGGTAGATCCGCTGTTGCCGATGGTCGAGGATTATCCAAATCGATTATATCCTTGACATTGGGGTTGAATGGCAATGTGTAAGGCTTGACGAATTCAGAAACGGTCAAATAAGGTATCTTCTCGTGATCCAGTATGCCGCGGAGGTAGTTCCAAGCTGAAGGATTGTTAGGCGCCAGCGAGATGCTCTGTTTCACAAAGCTAGATTGTCAATCCATGTTAGCTACCTATCGTTCAAAAGAGGAAGACGAAAAATCCTACATCAGCTCTCGTTTAAGAACCCTCTCTCGATCCTCTTCACCATCTCGCACGCCACTGTCCCATACAACAAAGTATCGATGGTGCCACGCCGAATTGTTCCTCACGTCTTTCCCAAGCATCTCTTCCACAAAATCGAGCTCCCTGACCCACAAATCGTCTTCTTCGCTGAAATAAGCCAAGAGCCATTGACGATACGACCAGGTGTGGTAGTTCTTCGCGTCTTCGGCTAGTGATCGAGTGATGAATGCAAGCTCTGGCTTGGGCTTGCGCATCTTTGTGACCAAAAGTCGGCGGTGGTGCCAGACCTGGTACGATTTGAGGTACTTGACGGCCAGTTCGTCCATTAGCTCGAGTTCTTTCTCGAAAGAAGCATCGATGGCGAGCAGAGTGTCATAACGATATTGCCTAGCGTGCGTACAGTTAGTTAGCCCAGAGTATATTCCATCCATATGCTAGGACATACCACGCAGAATAATGGCCTGGATTCAACCGAATGACTGCTTCCGTCAGTTCCAATACACGAGGGCTCTTCTCACCACTCTTTGCGATAGCACGGAAGTACCCTGTTGCATCCTTGTCTATCCAGAATTCAGGAGAACATATCCAGTCAAAGGGGCCAACAATGCTCACATTCCGGTGTGTACATGATAGGCGCAATAGGATTCACATTCTCATATTGTTCCAAAGGCTGGACGTCCTGCCATTCTGGCCTTTCGGCGAATAGCCTATGCTCGTCGTCGTGGTCGTCGAACATTGCGGTGGATGTAGAGTGCCCTATATCGGTGGCTTTTAGACCTTTGAGCGTTGGATACAGGACAAAGCAGAAACAATAAGAGCTGCGAGCTTATTCGCGATTCTGATCATGGCTTGGGGAGAGATCGAGCCGGTGGCTGTAACCCCCTTACATGTGATCTATGTATAGCGTAATCACAGTCAGGGGCAGCTCATGATCACCTCACAAGAGGCGCCTGGACTAGGGTTGCGTATTTAAGTCCGAATTATATACAAAGTGTAAATTACGCATGTAAATTACATTAATTTACGAATTATATGCCCAGCTTGGTACCAGGGGGTGTAAATAAATCCTCACATGCACACCCCAACAACCAATCCTATGATTCTTTGACGCTGGAAAGTGGTGTCAAGGGTATGATCGGAGTCGACAACGATGAATGCGATGATGACCCCGCGCCTGTAACTTAAACTGATGCTTTTGACGACAATGTGACGCATCTTAACGGCCCATATCAGGCAGTTCTTGGTGCATCAATGTGATCAATATCTCAAGACGGGAAAGCGTCAAACGGGAATTACAATACCCAGTGCTTGGTACCTTTGGAGATGAAGACACTTGGGTTCTTGATTATTTGGCTATAGAAAGACAGATCTTAGTAGTGTTTTTTTGCCATGTTGCTAGAGCTCTCGGCGCGTGCAAAGTAATCACGTGATAAGTGCGAAAACTTGTAATTTACACCATAATTTACCTTATATGCTCAGCCGAGACATTTGGTCCTGTAATTTACATATTTATAAGCCCTGCCGTGAATTTTATATGCAACCCTAGCCTGGACATTTTAGATTTCATTCTACCGTCCGAATGCTAAAGATAGCGGCAGTAATTAAAGGGGAATTATTAGGATCGGTGACCCACGAAGGCGCACATTTTGGAGTACTTGTGTAGTCCTCTCAGCGTCAATGATGGACGTATGCCCGTTCTCGTTCTCTCGATCTCGTACATAGTATGTAGCCGCCGTGGATATCAGTCGCACAGCTGAGCAACAGCAAGCCCGCCTAGCTCAATCGGATAGAGCGTCAGACTCTTATTGTCTGGGTGGGTTTACCCTCCGTCCTGCGGAATCTGAAGGCTGCGAGTTCGACCCTCGCGGTGGGCTACTGATAAATATTTTACACCCAAGTCGGATATGGTGAAAAGGATTACCTTTTTAGCTATCAGTGGCATGTTTTATTTTATGATTGTACTGAGTGCTCAAATGCAATCCGTTTCTCAGTCAGCGCTCCTACCCCGACGAACGAAACTGCCAATTTCCGACTCGGACGAATCCCCTAAGTTACTCTAGCCTGCCCATACATAGCACTAGAGGGATACAAATCTCAGCAATCGTAGAGAGTAACGATACAGTAGCCTATCAACGCTCGAATATGTGCAGACACTACTTGGATTTCAGTTGATCCTCCTCAAATGTCGAATCTACACAGCGGAGCTTCTCCTCGAGTCCCCGTCCTCCTTTCCCTTGAAGAGGTTGTTTTTAAGTTTCTCCATGCCCCGAGCAAGTTCCACCAAAGGTCCCATAATCCCCGCAACCCACGTGAAGGCACCGAAGGTAGCCAGAGATAGTTCAGAGTGTCGTGGGTCATCTTCGTAGGTGATAGCGATGCTCCAGGTTAGCAGCAATAGTAGCACCACACACAGGACAGAACTTTGGCTGATGAGGTAAACATCTTTGGTGTCAAACCAAATCAGCAGGAAGCTGAGAATGAATGCAACCATTCTGGGGGGAGTTGCGAGACCAACGTCAATAATTCGGAGTGGATGGATCATGCTAGAGAAACTCACGAGTACATGAATAGGGTATACGGAAGGCTGAACATAACCGCCAGAGCCTCTAACCCGAAAGGTCTGTCCTTTTTGCTAATGATAGACTCGGCCTTCAACGTCAATAATAAACGACGGTGCAAAGGATGATGTAAGGCCGGGACGTACATTCATGGTCTGCCTTTGGTGTCGAAGAAGCAGCAGCGCAAAGAACATGCTACCCAAACTTGTGAATATTGAGAAATAGCTTGCTCTTTGCGCGTTACTGCGTCTGTTCTCATGGAGGAGCCCATCATTATCGACACTCTGTATAGACAAGAATCCGACGTTGGCGCCTAAAAGCACAGCTGCCTGTACCATGACGTTAACCACTATAGTAGGAGGAAGACTATAAGAGTCACGTACGTATAGCGCAACGTCTCTCCATTCGTTAAAGATCCATTCAATCGATCCTTCCCATGCCCGTTTGCTAGCCATGTAATCCATGATCGATTCTCGCAGTTTCCGGAAGTGGCTCTCGGGACCGTACATCATCAAAGGCGAGAAAAACAGCTTCAGAAGAAGCGAGTTCTCACTCTGCGTATAGATTGACTGATCAGAGGTGAGCCGCGCGCCTTCTTCGCCGTATAGGTTCAAGTATCGGTCGAAATCTAGCCAGTTGCTCGTTAGGCGGAATAAGACCGGGTAAGAAGTAATGAAATGTACATATGTTCGAGGTAAGGCGACCTATTTGGTAAATGGTTAAACGTATAAGAGCTTTCATGAACGCTTTTACTTACATATGAAGGTGGTTGCGCCGGGTCCTAACTGCTGCGTCTTGTCTTGGCCTGGTGCTTAGATGTATCATTAACGTCCCCAACAAAACGGTCTAGAGACAAGACCTTACCTTCTTCCAGGATATGTTCGGTAAGCTCGAGCCAAGTGTTGAGCGACTCAATAGTATCACAAATCACCGATGTCCTAGCAGCGGTCGCCACATCTGCCAAACACTCCATTAAGCGTCGATTTGTTATAATTACCTATTGAGATCTACCTCCGATGTTATAAACGAGCGTATCTCTCAAGTATCTCAAGTGCTTCATAGAAAGCTCATATACGTGTGGAAAGAGCTCGTTATGATACCTGTTGTAAGTTAAAATCACGTCGTTTAGGAAATCAGGATTCGTACGTAAAGGGAAAGGGCGTTACCAATAATGTGAACGCATTGCCAAGCCTTCGAGTGAAAGGATCAGCGCCTTCAAACACTAATAGGGGCATATGATAAACGCACCGACATGAGCATCTGTGTGTTTGATCTGTACAGGGCTGAGGAGGTCCGTGAAGTCGAAAGGATCAAGCCAGAAGAGGCTTTCAGCCCCATGGTCGACAAAGTAGTAGCCGCAACGCTTCGTTTTGCGTATCTCGAGCACTAAATACGTTTCCTTGGGCAATTTGTCGATCAAGCCGTTATTCCTGACATATTCGAGGATGGCGTCGGCAATTTGTTCTATCCTGTGTTGAATTTCGGAATCGAAAATGGAGGCTTCTGTAAGCACAGAGATCGGCTGTAAATCGTCGAGTGAGTGAGCTTTACTTCGACATAGGCTAACGATCATCCGTCGACGCACGTTTCCCTCTTTGAGATAATACGGGATGCCCTCTGGATGGATAAAGCGCTGCCAGGAAGTAGGGAGATCTGGCCTGAAATATGTCAGTGGTATCTTCTGTTGCACGATCTGAGCTCCAATGAACGGGCTAACCTGTCGAATGAAGTCGTGAAAGGAGGAATTACGTATGAGTAATCACGAGAACGTTTATCGCTGTCAGAGAAAGCTATGATGAATCGGCTTCCTCGAAGAGCTGCTCAACGCTACATACTGCCTGACATTCCGATCGTAGCGCTCATATTCCACCTTCGTGGCGATTGCTACAAGATCGTCGATGCTGTCCATCATCGCGTACCCGGAATCCGGCCGTTCGTCCGACTCAGAACTTCTTACAGAAGACCCCTGGGGTGGCTCTTGTGGCACTGAAGAAAACGGAGTCATTAGGCTGCTATCGTGGATCTATACAAAATGGATGTTGTATACCTAGTGGGATTATTTCTGGTTGCTCCATATTCATTGTGACCATGGGTGGTAGGGCCGATGGGGCATCATCCAATTCCTTCCGAACAAGGTCTTGCCCGTTGGGCTCTTCTACTCCACCACGCCACGCCCCACGCCTATCAGGTTTGACGGACCTCTTTGAACCGGGAGGAAACGATTTGAACCACAGTACTATTCGACGGATAGCGCTAGCCAAGGGCCCAAGCTGGCTTAAGGTCGATCGTATCTTCCGCGACACGAGACGCAAGAGGAGCTTCACAATGGAGAACCAGCGCCTCAGAAGATCCATGGCTGCGACTCAGGGTCCCTGGGCACCGTTCACGGCTATCCACACCGTCGAGAGGATGGAAGGGAGAACAAAAGGTACATTTAGCGCCGAACTTCGATAAGTAGCTTATTGCTCAACACATGAGGCCGTTGACATCCATGCCACACTTCACGCGTCAATGAGCTCCAATGCCCCAGGTAAATGAGTGATCCGGAGGGATCACCGCAGGGATCTGTTCTATGTAGGACAGGACTCGGAGGAGAAGGTGGACACCTGACAAGCACAGCATTGAGGCTGCCTAAGCGGCAATAGCGCCATGAATCTCCGATGATGGTGGTCCAGTCCATTCTTGAACCCTGAGGCACTACCGGCAACCGCCGTAACAACTTACACCAGAACCACCACCAGCTTACACACTTCAAGCGAACGAAACATAAACACAATGGGTACGCGGATTCCTCTGTCTATCAGGGAGCCATACTGATTAGTACTTAAACGGAACTACAGGAAAAGTCACCCATGCAGTCAGCGGCCAGTACGGAGGGTCGAAAGGAACGAAGCCCCCCAAGTAGTGTGAGGGACCCCATTTGACTGACGATTGATGAGTAAGTGACCCAGCTTCGTCTCTAAAGACGGTCCAGAAGACCAATTAACATGCATGGAAGTGTCTATCCAGTCGAATATCCTATCGCAATAGCATACAATGCGATACCTATATGCTGCCCATCTCGGGCAATGAAATGCCCCTGTTTTACTACATGGAAGATCGGACCCATGGAATAAGCAAGACAGCAGTCGTTAGCTATAGTACATGAGGAAGATAATATCGTACAGCAAGGAGGTTAATACACTCGTTCACCAATCGGTAGAAAACAGAACGTTTACAGATGTAGACAATGGAGATTCGACTCATGCTACATCTTGACCCCACATCGCTTCAACACAGCTGCTAGTCCAAGGAGAACGGGATCGCACTTCGAGGGAGCACCGAGGATACCAAATCCTCAGCTGTAACTCCTCGCGCTAAGCGAACAAAGACAAGAGATCAATATTGCAAGAGACCATTCAAGAACCAACTTGCTCATCCCTATCAGTCAGAGGGACGTACTGTAACGATTTCTATGAGTAAAACGATTGAGGTATGGTAGAAGTATACGCACTCGGACATCCATGATTCGCTTCCTCGTAATATGCCCATTCTCATCCTTATCAATCTGTTCAATGTATTGGGACCACGTTCCGACAGGAATGAACATGCGTCCTGGACTCGCCAGCTGCTCGAGCAACGAAGGGGGGACAGTAGGCGCAGCCGCACCTACATGAATCGCACTGTACGGACCTAGTCCAGACAGCACATTACTCAGATGAACTGAACCGCGGCGCAGACTGATACTTAATCAAACGGAAGAATTGTAGACTTACCACCTTGTGCATAGCCTTCTCTCCCATCCCCTGCGATTATCTCAATCTCCTTCCTCTCTAGCGCATCCCCCAGACCATCTTTCTTCAGATTCCCCACTGACCAGTCTACCAGTTCTGGGATATGGTCCACCCCGACAACCTTGCCACCAGGACTCACGAGCTGGTGGAGCACCGCAATGAGGTACCCCGATCCACTTCCAATGTCGAGGACTTTATGTCCCGGCCGTAGATAAGGCAACAGGTGCTCGCATGCATACGCATGCTACACGACAACGACTCAAATATCAGATAGATCCAGGGGACATCTAAGGCTAACCCACCATATGAGGGGCACTAATCGTCGCACCGTGTCCTATCGGCCTGAAATCAACGCCCGTTGCTCAGAACGATATCCTACACAATGAGAGCAGCAAATAACGCAACTGAGGTGAGTCCTCATACGCTTCGCTCTTCCTCAACACATAGTTGCCCCTGTCCACACCAACCATAGCCTGCGCGACGACAGTCAGCAATCTCTCTACTTATGGGACAAGTCTCGGAGTACCTTTGCTACTCGATCCGAATGCAAGATACCTCCACTTCTGAGGTTTGCGACAAGTTCCCCATTGGTAGCGCCGCTACATCGCCAGGCCATCGTGTTAGTCAAGCTTGCAAGAATAGCACCGCTAAAGATCGTAAGGGCTCGAGATAATCGTGTCGACGTCGTTATCGAAGCGTAATAATCGGGCGGTGTCGTCGCAGACTCGATATCGTGCCGTGAATAGGAAGGTCCCAAGGTCAAAGTCGAGAACCAAGAGAGCATTACTATTAGCCCCTTTCCAAGACATAGATTGATCAGATGACCTCATCGTGTATACTCTGAGAGGAAGACCCGAACAACGTCATTCAGACAGAGCCCATACCAGATGGCCTTTTCTCAGGCATGTCAGTGCCAGCGGTTTTACAAAGGATTGAATATGAATAAGTTAAAAGTTTAGCACACGAGTACATATTACTTCATTGAAACAAGGAATCTATCTTTCTACAACTTCGCTCAGCATAGATCTCGTACTAGTAAAAGATGTAATTGAATCGATCAACGAATGTGAGATTTGAATAACGACAACGCGTAGCACACGTCCCTTAAGTGAGTCGGTTGGACTTGTAAGTACCGTCCTTGTGGATGTGAACTGTTTCCACTTTCAAGCTTAATGGGCTGGTGGCGAAGGAGGCGGGCATGATAAGCAACCATCTCGTCTCGAGGACAAGGACGTTTATCTCGCCAATTGGGGCGACTGGGGCCTTGCTCATGCTAGCTCGGGTTCTGATTCGGGGGACATGGGGGGAGAATTATGGCACTGGAGGAGGCAGGGGTAGGACTAGCTAGCCAAGTGACGAAAGATGTCTTTCAAATCAGGTGGCTTGCTCAAGCACGGTTGGCTACCCTGTCCTTCTCCTGTGCTATTGGTTCTAGGACTAGTAGGCCAAACGTGCGTCGAGGGCTCCATGTACCTCTTCCGCTTCGCCTGGGTTCCGGCACTGCAAGAGTCGTCTAAACTACCAGCAACCGACGCTGGCCTTCCTCTTGATCTTATGTTTTCTTCTTTCACTGTGCTCTCAATGATGCTAGGTTCCCTGGTCTACATCAATGAAGGGCAAAGCTCTCCATCCTCTTCGTCTCCATCCTCCGACTCTGAGTCTTCTAACCAACTGACATTCATGTGCGGACAGCTGCTGACCGGTGCCTCCGAAGCCTCATCCAGGGCGGGAGTTCTGAGTGGATGTGCAGTTGTTTTGTCGATTTCGGCGATTCTAACTGGAGCTGTGATTGTCAGACGTGCGGCCGAGAGAGCTGGAGGACATGGGGAGGCTCAACCGCTGCGGACGGATTTTGATACGTGATTCTTTCAAGTCCTTGCGACTGGATCATATTGCGGAAAAGAATCTATTACAACGGTAAGTGGCATAAGTATACAGTACAATATATGGTGTTCCTCTGAATCAATGCAAGTGATGAGCATCTATGGATGTGTGATAGTTTACAAATGTAGTTAAATAACAGCTTAGAGATGAAAATGAGAGCTAAAACAAACGCGAGAAAAGACAAAGCAGAACTACTTATGAGAGTAATGTGGATGTTAATCAAAGTGAGGGACGGGAAGTTCATCGTCAACTTCTTCAGATTCTTGCAGAGAGGAAGACAGAGTCCCAGTATATATGCCTCGTCCCCGACTTCTCTTGACGCGGGGACGCTCAGCGGGATTGTCGACAGCATCATGATCTTCAGAAGGCCGCTTGATTGGGCTCTTCGGGACATCAGGATAATGGTGGGTCAAAGAAGCGCCCGAAGGGTAGGTTGAGAGGTTAGGAAAGGTTCCAAGACCTGCACTCAGACCGCGTTCGATATCTCGACGGGGAGATACAGCCGAAGGAGCGGGGGTGGTATCAGTACGAGGGTCGGTCTCCTTAGCTTGAGGCTGGGACTGCTGAGCTTCCCGAGCAAGCCGTGCTTCCATTACATCAATTGCATATTTGAAGATTTTCAGGACATCGCGATAATGTTCCGCCGATTTCTCGTTGTATTCTTTCCTGTCTTTGTCCGTAGCGTCTTCGTCGGAAATAGCTTCCTTCGCCACCCTCATTCCTTTAACAAGGGTATGAAACTTCACCAACAGATCGCGACACTCCTGCCCCCAGAAAGGAGCAATGGTTTTGACCACGGGCTTCAGAGTGAGGGTTGAGCGACCGATAAAGTTTGACTTTGAGTTGTACGACTCTGAGGCAACACTGCTGTTCCAGCTCTCCATTACCCTGGGCATTGTCTGCAATCTGTCCCCATCGCTCTTGAAGCAGAGAACTAAGAAGCAGAAGACGAAGAAGAACGATTCGAGATCATCCAGGTAATCGTGAGCGACGGTGGGAACGTCATCAAGGTAGCTAGCGAGAACGTTAGTAGCTTGGAACATTCGAGTACCCTGAATAGAGAGTCAGCTCATAAATATGACGAGGGTAGAGAGAGGACTTACGGTTCTGACCTCAGTCGGTCCGACGTTTTGAGATCTTCGCTCGCCAATGAAAAGAGCCATGTCCATGTCAATTAAGACTCCTCGCCATCCTTCGGGAGCATCATCCAGCCCCAAGAGAATGTTGTTAACGCTAATATCTCGATGCAAGATGGCCTTTGAAAGCAGGTTCCGATGACCTTCATAGCAATGACTCAGTCTCAGAGCCCGAACGAACCATAAGCAAACATTTAAACACTCACCGTTGATAGCATCATGGAGAGCCCATAGAACTTGCAGCGTAGTCCGGAATTTATGAATGGGTTTCCCGTAGGACTGCAAAAGAAGTCGACACTTGTGTCGGATGGAAACACCTGAACCATCGCCAGGGCGGAAATCGACAGTCGAGCACAACTCATTGCAGGCAACCATCTGGCCAATCCCCTCGAGCCCAGCAACGAGAGTGAGGAACTCACGTTCCGGTGTGCGATCGCCTGCACGCCACGCATCTTTCACCACCATCTCTGCTCCCCATCGATCTCGCACCGGCCAACAGGTCGTTCCTCGACCT